>JAJJMB010005364.1:3877075-3906918 GCA_023531105.1 Papaver atlanticum | reverse complement strand
GTTTTTTGCATACTGATACAAAAAATCACTAATTTAATATCAAAGGGAAGCATAACTTTGCATGCCTCTAATTGAGTACTTCCGCGCGCATCTTAATCCTGACACTTCGGAGATTCATGCTACTCGGCTGGGAGCGAGCATTAGTCGTCATGTCATGTCAGCATTAAGAGTTCAACTGGGGAACATAGCATAGAATAAATACTCAGAAATTTACAGAATATTTGGGATTGTTGCTACACGCACCATTCTGGATAAATTTCATATAAATATACTGAATTGCTCAATACATATGTAAGTAAAGAGGCATGGGCACTCATCACTTTTAAATGGCTCAATCTTCTTTGCAGAATGATGGCGCATTAAATACAGGGTTTTACAATTTTAACCCTGAACTAAAAACCACCATCAACAACAACGAAGTATAACGCTTATCTTTTGAACTTCATAGATATGACATAGACATAATCATATGAATGTTATTGTGAATATGTGTATGGGTAAAGGTGAAGATTTCATCCTAGGAAACAATGTTTACATTTGTTTAAAGGAAGTACATTCATTAACTTGTTTTATGAATCGAGAGGGAAATCGCTAGGTTTATTGGTATTGTTATTCATTGCATATCTTTGGATTACCAATATGTGTGAGTTAGTAGAACCGATCATAACTTTTTATGTAACTTGGTATAACTAATCACAATGCCTGACTTATGATTTGGTATGACTAGTTTTTATTAATTAGTGTAACCGATCCTAAGTAATCACATGAGATGGTATGATCGATATTTGTAATTGGTGTGACCGATCCTAGTAATTGGTGTGACCGATCAAAAGAGTTGTGTAATCGATCCTTGTAATTGGTGTAACCGGTCCTAGTAATTGGTGTAACCGATCCTAGTGACTTTTGTAACCGATCACAAGCAATACCATGAGTATATGGTAACCGGTCCTGGTAAATGACGTAAGCGATCCTGGTAACTGACGTAACCGGTCCTGGTAACTTGTGTGTCCGATCACAAGTAATCTACATTAAGGTATAACCGATCCTTGTGATTGGTAGAACCGATTAAACCCATGATTGTGATTTGATATTTGATCAATCATATAGTAGTCTTGGAATACCGATGAACCAATTCTAAACTTGTTTGGAAGTGTGGTATAATTGATTCCAAGATTGTAAATATGAAAGATGATTTATAAAGAAAAGATGTCAACATACTTTGAACACGAACAATAACTTTTATCTTTTATTGTTCAAAGATATTCCTTAATTACTCAAGAAGATCCCGGACCGAAATAAATTAAGAATCTTTTAATTATTTTTTTAATTTTATATGCTTTAATTACCAGCAATTAAATGCATATCTCTAGAGAATAAAAATTAGTAATGTGCATTTACTAATTGGAGATTTTTTATTGAGAGATTTCGGAAAGTATTGGACAAAGCATTTCCAGGAATTATGAAAACCGATTTGGGCATTTGTTGCATATCTTGAGAATAATTCAGTTTTGGAAATTCCTTGGTATCCAAAGTTTGGACACCAAGGAATTTCCTTGGTGTTCAATGTTACCCAGTTTACATCTATAAACTGGGTAACATTGAAGCGCACGCTGGGATGCAAACATAACACAATACAGAAAATGCTGCAAATACTCGAAAAACAAGCAAGCTTTATATACGTGTATAGTTTTCCTTTTTTCTCAATGGTGATATGTGTGTAGTATAAGCTAGCACATCCTCATTTCCAAGTCCAAGTGTTTCATTTTCAAGTCAACAAACCATAAAGTAAGGAAAAAAAAAGTTCTCAATCTCTCCGTCTCCTTCTTCTTTTCTCATCTCCTTCTTTTTTATCTCTCTGCTTCTATAAGTGTAGGTCTTGTCTTCTTGTAAAAATGTTGAATTAAAATCTTCAAGAATCTAACAAGACATGATAAATGGCAACATGAATCTTATTCTAAACTCATATTTCCTTCACTCTGTACAAAATCATAACCATAAAACCACCAAGTAAAAATAAAATATTAATCGATATTGTCTGTGGGTTGAGGTTTTGCTAGTAGAATGAAACTAGTTTTTTCTTTGATGGTTGACTTCATGGTTACCCTGATGTTCATAGCAAATTCCGGAAATATCAAATATCAGGAAAATCGGTTGTATCGTTTTCGCCCGTACCGGCCGATATTATCGGCAAATTATCGTATCGCGATATTGCTGTTTCCGTTTCGCTCTACCACCGATACCGATAATATCGCCGATATATCGGGAGATACGGGCGAAATTGACTACATTGGTCCAAACATCCTTAGTCTATAAATACCCAAGTTTTAATTTCTAGCAAACTATCCTAAGAGCCAGGCAAACTTCAACATTTTGTTGTTTCTGGTGGAGTCGTCTATCCGGAGAGGAAAGTACCCTAATTAGGAGAAATCTCTTACGACCGCTTGTTTAAAGACTTCTGTGGGATCAAGAAGATCTACGAGTACCGTTGGTGGGAAACTAGATAATTGCAGTTTATTAGTTTTCGATTGATTTGATTGACTAACGGTTGTTGAGCTTTGATTGCACCTAGTTTGTTTATTCTTGAGAATCTTCTCTTCTGATATAAGATTCACTCAAACTAGATTGAAGTGTCAACAGGATCTTTAAAACTGTTTGTAGATCTAAAGACATCTTGTGATAATCCATTGTTAACAGACTCCGTTCTGTGCGTGATTGATCATAAGAGATTCAAGTGGTGTTGTGCAGGTTTAATTGAAGATTAAAAAAGATTTGAAGACGAAGAAGATTTCTTATTGGTTTCTCATATCTTTGTGTAGCACAAACCTTGATCGGCTGGGATCCAACTAGAATCAGATTTATTCGATTGATTAGTTGCGTGAGATCGGTAAAACCCAATAGTTCTCTTGAGATCTATTTTGATTGTTACAAATCCGAATCTTATTACTTAGGTAACAGAGATTGGATTGATCTAACTAGGCAAAGGAGTTTATTAGTTTAAACGGAAGAGCCTTTGCATATGACTTGAGATATCTTTATCTGGAAAGAATCAATAGAGTTGTAACCAAACAGATTTGTTGTTCCTTTACTGTTTGGAATACGATCCAAAGGAATTGTTCCAGTGCGTGCACTTATTGAATGTCGGAAGCGCAGGGATACTGAAGAAACTAAGTGAACTAGGTTTAGTTGCTTTGTCTCAACTATACGAAGTTTTTTTAGATTTTGTATAGCGGCTTAATTCTGAGAGTATTCAATTCTGGACTTGGTCCCGGGGTTTTTCTGTATTTGCAGTTTTCTCGTTAACAAAATCTTGCTGTGTCTTTTACTTTTCTATTTCCCCAATTATAATTGTTTATTATAATTAGAAGTAAAATACACAAACGTTAACTCCGCTTTACTTGATAGTGATCCTATAGAGTTTGGTTAAGTCCGAACATATTATCAAGTAATCACACTTTGATTGTTGTATTATCTCGATCTCGTATCCATAGACGATCACACAAAGTGTGAATACCGATTTATCGTATTGTCTCGACTTATTCCATAGACAATCACTTTCGGTAAGATAACTTATAGGTGGATATTTTAAAGATTATGGTGTATTTGAGTACCCTCGTCTTTTCAAATCCTATAGTCAATCGGTCTTGTACCCGTAACTTTAGTCAAGTGAATACCTTGTTGTTGTATTATCTCGACTTTGTCCATAAATGATCACACTTTGAAAAGACGAGGGTACCTAAATACACCACAATTTTTTATTTATCAACCTATAAGTCCTCTTTCGAATGTGATCGTCTATGGACAAAGTCGAGACAATACAACAATTCGGTTCACACTTCGTATGATCGTCTATGGATACGAGATCGAGACAATACAACAACAAGATAACTTGTGTTCTTGACTATGAATACAAGATCGAGACAATACAACAATAAAGTATGTACTTGATAATAAGTTCGGTAATAACCCACCTCTATAGGATCACTATCAAGTATTACGGAGTTAACGTACAAGTGTAATTTACTTTTAATTATAATAAAAACAATTATAATTGCGGAATTGAAAAGTAAATGACAAAGCAAGATTTTGTTAACGAGGAAACCGCAAATGCAGAAAACCCCCGGGACCTGGTCCAGTTTTGAATACTCTCATAATTAACCCGCTATAAAAAAATCTAATACCAACTTCGTATAGTTGATACCAAGCATACTACCCATAGCTACTTAGTTCCCTTAGTATCCCTGCGCCTTCGATTTGTAGAGTCACGCAGGTGAATAGCAAGACAGAAATCACTATCTAAAGTTGCTTTACCAAGTAATGTTTTTATGTACTCAACTCCTTTAGATTGTATTCCAAACAGTAAAGGAAAAAATCTGTTTGGTAACCACTTCAATTATCTTAAGTATAAAAGATATGTTTATTAGTCGACAAAGGCTCTTATGTTTAATCTAATAAACTCCTCTGTCGGGTAATATCAATCTGAATCAGTAACTTAGATTTAGATTCACAACTATCAGATTCATCTATTGAAGAATACCACCAAATGATAGTTGTCGATCTATACGACTTTCTTATTAGAAAACTAATAAGAAAATATCCTTCGTCTTAAAATCTTCAATTTCTTTCTTAATAACCTGCATAACAAAACTTGAAACCTCTTGTGATCAATCACACACAAAATGGAGTCTGTTAACAATGGATTATTACAAAATGTCTTTAGATCTACATATTTTGATCTAGTTTGAATGACCCTTATGTCAGAAGAGGAGGCTCTCAATAATAATCAAACTAGGTGCAATTAAAGTTTCAACAATCGTTAGTCAATCAAATCTATAATCAAAAACTAAAATAACAATGCAATAACCTAGTTTCCCACCAATGGTACTGGTAGCGCTTCTTGATCCCATAGAAGTCTTTAAACGAGCTGTCGTAAGAGATTTCGCCAAATTAGGGTACTTTTCTCTCCGAATAGACGGCTCCACCAGAAACAACACGAATGAAGTTTGCCTGGCTCTTAGAATAGTTTGTAAGAAATGTACACTCAATTATTTATAGACCAAGGTTGTTTGGACAACAAGGAAATTCCAAAAGAGAAAATATTCTCAAGATATGCATTAAAGTACCTAATTTCAGTTTTCCTATTTCCAATAAATGTCAAACAATATTTCCGAAATCTCTCTTAGAAAATTTCTATTATTAGTTTAGCACATTAACTAATAATCTTATTTCCGGAGATTATGCTTTAATTGCTGGTAATTAAAATATATAAAATTAAAAATCATAATTAAATGTTTTTCAATATTTATGTTTGGGATCACCTTGAGCATCAAGGAATATCTTTAAACAATTAATGATAAGAGTTATGCACATGTTCAAATAATGTCGACCTCTAAAAGTTTCCTATCTTAGCAAACCCTAATTCCAAATTCACACACAACTTAAAGAAATATGTGAATATAGGAAACTCGGTTTTGCTCTAGAGACCGGTTATACCATGACTCCCAAACTAGGTTAGGATCGGTTATACCATGCTTCCCAATATAAGTTATGAGTCGGCTATTGAAAAGACGAGGGTACCCAAATATACCTCAATCTAAAACTTTTCCACCTATAAGTCCTTTCTCCGAAAGTGATTGTCTATGGACTGAGTCGAGACAATACAACTAATCGGTTCACACTTCGTGTGATTGTCTATGGATACGAGATCGAGACAATACGACAACAAGATAACTTATGTGATTGACTATGGATAAGAGATCGAGACAATACAACAATGAAGTATGTTTACTTGATAATAGGTTCGGACTTAACCAAACACAATAGGATTGCTATCAAGTAAATAGGAATTAACGTTTGTATATTTTACTTCTAATTATAATAAAACAATTATAATTACGGAAATAGAAAAGTAAAAGACACAGCAAGATTTTGTTAACAAGGAAACCGCAAATGCGAAAAAAAACCCGGGACCTAGTCCAGAATTGAATACTCTTAAGATTAAGCCGCTATACAAAATCTAAACCAACTTCGTATAGTTGAGACCAAGCAACTAACCCTATAGTTCACCTAGTTCCTTTAGTATCCCTGCGCCTCCAACTTGTAATAAGTCACGTACTTGGAACAATTCCTTTGGTTAGTATTCCAAACAGTAAAGGAACAACAAATCTATTCGGTAACAACTCTTTTCAAAAAAAGTGATATGAGTTGGACAAAAGGCTTTTCCGTTTATCCCAATAAACTCCTTTGTCAGGTTCTTAGATCTATCTCTTCAATAACTACCAAAGTAATTGTTTTTAGACTATGCAATCAATACTTTGAATCACAAAGAATTGTATTGATGCTGATCTACTCAACTAATCAATAAAGGTTATCACAAAGATAAACCGATTATAATTGGATCCCCAGCCGATCAAGTTTTGTGCACACCAAAGATTATGAACTCAAATAAGAAATCTTCTTTGTCTTCAAATCTTCTTAGATCTTCAATAAACACCTTCACACAAACAACTTGAATCTCTTGTGATCAATCACACACAGAACGGAGTCTGTTAACAATGGATTATCACAAAACGTCTTTAGATCTACAAATAGTTATAAAGATCCCTGTCGATAGTTCGATCTAGTTTGAGTAAATCTTATATCAGAAGAGAAGATTCTCAAGCATAAATAAACTAGGTGCAATCATAGTTCAACAACCGTTAGTCAATCAAATCAATCTAAAACTAATAATAAACCGCAATTATCTAGTTTCCCACCAACGGTACTCGTAGAGCTTCCCAATCCCAAAGAAATCTTTAAAACGAGCGGTCGTAAGAGATTTCGCCTAATTAGGGTACTTTCCTCTCCGAATAGACGGCTCCACCAGTAACAACACAACTAGGTAGTTTTGCTGGCTCTGAGGATTAGTTTGCTTGAAATGCAAACTTCAATATTTATAGACCAATGAAGTTTGGACACCAAGGAATTTCCAAAACCGAATATTCTCAAAGATATGCAATAAAGTCCAAATCGGTTTTCATAATTCCTGGAAATGCTCTGTCCAAATATTGACCGAAATCTCAGTAGAAAATCTCCAATTAGTAAATACACATTACTAATTTTTATTTTCTAAAGATATGCATTTAGTTGCTGGAAATTAAAAGCATATAAAAACTAAAAACCTTAATTTAAAGATTCTCAATTTATTTCGATCCGGGATTCTCCTTTAGCTATTAAGGAATATCTTTGAACAATAAAAGATAAGAGTTACTGCACATGTTCAAAGTATGTCGACATCTTTACTTTGTAAATCCTTTTTCATATTTATAATCTTGGAACCGATTTGCCACACTTCCAAACAAGTTTAGAATTGGTTCATCTGACTTCCAAGAACTATGTGATTGATTATCCTATCAAATCACCAATCATGGGTTTAACGGTTCTACCAAAACAAGTTTATTTTCTACCTCCATGTGGGTACTAAGATTTGTCACGCTAGTTACCAAAAGTTTGTTGACAAGGTACTAGCATCGGTTACCACATATTTATGGTATAAACTTGTAATTCGGTTGCACAAGTCATAGGATCGGTTCTCCAATTACTAAAAACTTGTTGTACCTCTTACAAGGATCGATTCCCTCTTATGATCGGTTGCACCTCTTTCTAGGATAGGTTCCCCAATGTCTAGAGTTGGTCATACCAATTACAATAAATCGATCATACCATCTCAGGTGATTACTTAAGATCGGTTTCACTAATAAAAGTCATACCAATACAAAAGTCAGGCATTGTGAATAGTTTTACCAAGATACATAAACAAGTTATGAGCGGTTATACTAAACACACATATTGGTAATCCAAACATTTGCAATGAATAACAATACCAATAAGCCTAGCGATTTCCCTTTCGATTCACAAAACAAGTTTATGAATGTACTTTCTTTAAACGAATGTAAAACATTGTTTCCTAGGAAGAAATCTTCAACCATACCCATACATAATCATAATAGCATTCATACGATTATGTCGATGTCTTATATACGAAGTTCAAAAGATAGACGTTATACTTCGTATTGTAATTCCTTATTACTATGTCTAACTAGAGTATAATCTTTCACAGCTTCGCAGTTATGTTTTCGATATGCACGACTTGAAAGATATGTTAGGAATGAACAGTTCAAGTCAAATATTACTAACCTCGAGTGGAAGGATGATGTCGTCGTTGTAGCTCTTTACTTCTTTACATTCTTCAAAGTCTTCACGTAATACTTGTAAGTCTTATATCCTAATAACTTTCTAGCTAACCTATACGAAGTTGACTATAGTAAATAATCAAGCGACTTTTTAAATGAGTTTTGATTCACTAAAATATGACAACCAAACTTGACATACCAACGCTTGGTGGGTTCAACCGAGCTATGCTCTAACAGTTATACCATGCTTCCCAAAACGAGTTAGGACCGGTTATACCATGTCACTGGATATAGGTTATGACCAGTTATACCTCGCTTCCCAGCACAATATAGGCTATGACCGGTTCTACCTTGATTCTTAACATAAGTTAAGATAGGTTCTACCTTGTCATCTTTTATTGGTCATCCAAATATTATTCAATGAAAACCCGGACCAACACACTTATGATTTTTTTTTCGATTATGAAATAAGTTCATACAAATACTTCCTTAAACCAATGTAATAATATATAGTTTTCTAGGATGAAATCACACCTATATCTCGCACATAATCAAGTAACTAAATACATAGATTATGTTGATGTCGTTTTTACGAAATTCAAAAGATAAGCGTTATACTTCGTAATTCAATATAATTCCTTGACACTTTGATCATAATGTTATGCCCAAGTCTAATCACTAGAGTGTAATAAATATAGCTTTGCATGTTATGTTTTCAATATAAAGCGACCTGAAAGATATGTTAGGAATGGAAACAAGTTAAGTTAGTATTACTAACCTCAAGTGGAAGGATGATGTCTTCGTTGCAGTCGTTACTTATTAACATTCTTCAGGTCTTCAGAGTAATACTTGTAAGTCTCAATATTCCTAGACTTTCTAGTCTAACCTAAACGAAGTTGACTCTAATAATTAATCAAGCGACTCTAGATGAGTTTTGATACTAAAATATGCCAATCAAACTTGACATACTAACGCTTGGTGGGTTCAACCGAGATATGCTCTAATGGATGAATATGGTATGCTCTGAGACTCATGAATTGAGCATAAGGTGTCTTCCAGGATGGTATAATGCACATACGTCGAGTCTATGAATTATGATGTATCATTTTACCAGTTGAGGCGATAATGATGTTTTCTGATAATTTGGATCGACGAGCTTCCGATGAGATTGCTCAATCATGGACTTATTCTGATATGACAGGAAATCAGATGTTGATGAGTTATGAATTATGTAGAGTGCTCATTCCTGATCTAGTATGTCAAGAATTGTCGAATGACAAAGTAGGAATTAGAGTATCAATGAATATTAGATGATCGAACGTCCAATGTAACATTGGATGATCGGCCAAGTGGTTGGCCACCCAAATGATGGTGCTCTCATACAGTCGAGCAATCAAAATATTGGTAGCAGGACCGAACATTAAAATTAATTAAAAATATTGATTACTGGATCAATATAAAAGTTATCGACGTTCATCGAATTATCGTAAATTTGAAACCCTAATTTTGAAGAACCCTTAATCCTGAAGATGGAGAGTTGTCCAATGTGGGCCAAGGAATATGACCAACCAATGAGCATAAGAGTTGGTCATTGGTGGTGGATGGACGTCCGATTGTGCAGAGAAATGTCCATGAATGGGGATCCATTATTGGAGAATTATGAAATATATAAATTATTATTTAAATAATAATAATGATGAGACGTGGGACGGTCGGCCATTATGGCCAAGGGACCGGCCCGGTCATGGTGGTTAACGAGGTGTCAACTCGCAAATAATATTTTATACTTCTCTTTACACTAGCAAGTAATATAATGAAAGCAGATTTGTCCCAAGGGAGGTATTGGGAAAAAATTGTATAAAAGTATTCTTAGCTTTGTGATGTAATTGATTAAGGATTATAAGATTGTATTCAAAAATGAGATGGAATTGATTAAGGATTCATTCTCGGACACGAAACATAAACCAAATCGATATATAGCACGTTCTTCACATTATCTCGTTATTAACAACCCAGAATAATTAGTACGCTCAACTATTCCGTTACTATCTCCTAAACTCACCGGACACGGAAACGCTCGACTACCGGATTTTACTTGTCAAGTTTCCTAGAAGTACGCTCTCTAGGTGTGACTTAAACAAATGCTTTATGTTTTATGAGATAAGGTTGCTCCTAGTGATGAACTCAAAAGCATGAATCACCTATTAGTGTCAATTTCTACATATGGATATTTAACAAAGTCCCATCATCAATACCCATATATTGCTACTTGCTTTTATAGTTTCTAGACAATTACGGGTCGAAGAAATTTTAAACTAGCAATAAGATTATGAATTGACTATTAAATTTCGAACTCAAACAATCAACAAATAATCCATAGACAATAATAATAATAGTATAGCAGAAATTGAACAATAACGGAAATGATTACGAGGAAACGAGCTATTGTATATTAATTGTAGGTTCATATTCTGGGCTTCAAAATCGCCCTTAATCAAATAATATTTAGCTGCTCATATTCATATGCTCTTCACAATAATATAAATGGGTTAAAAACTGTTTAAAGGAATAAAAAGTGAAGAAGTAAATCAAAGCAGTAAACCAGAGTTGCTGCTGTACAGTTTCTGGAGGCTAGGTAATGTTGGTGTTTCTGCGACTGGAACTCCTCTTGTGCTTCTGTCAAAAAGCTGCTTCACAGATTCCTGGTGATGAAAGGTAGTTTTCAACTGCTTGTGCCTCCTTTTTTTTTATAGCTTGTCGTCTCTGCAATATCAACTTGGATAGACACCACACAAGTCTCAATCTTCACAAACCCTACAGGCTCCAAATCTCAGCCCTCCAATAACCAAAACTGTCAGACATAATCTTATTCCCAGACCGTTGTTACGGGCTCCAGACTCTATCTATCCAGACTAGCTGGTAGCCAAATATCCATATCCTGTAGCTTCTAAATCACGTCCCAGCTACTGCCAAACGCGACCAGTGAACCATGGAAGCAACGACAACAGATATCCTGTGTTGGCTGCACCACTTCTCCCAGTTCCAGGCCACAACTCCATAACATTCATATATAGCCGTGGCCTAACTTTGGAACACCTTCCAGGACCCAAAAGCTCTCTCTCAAACAGCCCACATCAGTCACGGCCAATCAGCTTCACAGTAACCTCCTTCTAGTGACATTCTCGGCTAAATCCAACAGCCAAACTTGAGCCAAGAACTGGTCCTTGCTGCTGTTACAAACTTTCTTCAACCCATAAACACATTCCATGATTTAGTTGTTGCAACACATGGTTATCTTCCTCCTCTACTTGTTCTCCAAAATCATACCAGCAACATCATATTTCAGCAACAACCCTTGTACACAGGCTCAACTAATCTGCAGCTGAGTTTCATTCAGGCAATTACTCGAGCATATAGTGCGCACAACCTGGTGGTGTTGTTACTATTTAAGGAGGCATCTTCTACACTTTTCATATCACTGCAAAACCATCAATCTCATAAAATCAATTCAAACCCCTATAATCTTCTTTTCCGGAGCTTTAATCCCCGTCCTAATCTCCTCCATTAACATCATATCAATGACACAGACCCATACTTCCACCATCTGTTCAAATTAACCGTGTTGATGTCCGTACAAACCCAGTTCAAATCCAATAAGCCCCATTCCAACTACTTTTTTTCCTTTATGCGAACTTAAGCCATTGTACCTAAATAAAATAAAAGCAAGCGTAATATACAAATTTACAAGAAAACTAATAAGAAAAGAGTAAGAAATCATTACTAAAATTGGGTGTTTTAGACACCTATCAGTGGTGCACGGACCACCATGTCCCTCGCGCGTCCGTCCCTGAAAGTTTTAGGTGTTTTGTTGGACGTTTGTGCAATATTTTGGATATTAAGAATAGTTTGATCTTGGCTGAAATTCTTAATTTTTGCTTGAATGAGCAATTAGATTATTTTTTTCTCGCACATCTGATATTTAGAATATTAAAATAATGTTATTTTAATATTATTGGTAAAAAGGGCCTGATAGTCGTGAGACTAGGTTTTTTTGGATATTTGAGCAATATTTAGAGAAATATGGAAACTTAAGAGTTTGCATGAATGAGGGAGTTTCAAGAGATGAGAGAAATAATAATAATAATAATAATAATAATAATAATAATATAAGAAGAAATTGGAGAGGCGCAGGACCGGTCACGGCCGGCGGGCCCGGTCCTATGACGCCTCTTTCCTTTTTTTTTTTTTATTTTTTTTTCAACTTTCCTTAACTCTTCATATTTCCTCGTTCGTCCATATTTTTGGGTGCTCGTTCGTGCATTATTGTTAAGTACACTCGCACCATTTTCTCGGGACTTACTAGATTGTGGCCCATATGCCCGAAAAATGAATATTTATTACTATTCCATGGAATTCAGCTGAGAAAAGCCGTGAATTGAAGTAACGAGATATTAAGATAAAAATAGATTATTTTGAAGGAATTCAATTGATAAATATTGCACTTGAATTAATTAATGGATAGCTCTATACTAGCAGGCAATCTGTCTAGGAGCATTATGTTTATTCGAGAGTCGAGGTATGAGATAGTAGAAGTATCATACTCATTCTGAATGTTTATTCTGCATAGTCAGGGAACATTTGCGATATCCTGAAGACGTTATTGCTCTATACTAGTGGTCAATCCCTCTAGGAGTCGTCCAATCATTCTCGACTCTATACAGAAGTGAATACTGAAATTGTTCAGTATTAATGAAATACGCAAAATATTGAAAGCTCGCCTGAGAGGATTTAATGATTGCATATTTATGCATGCTTTGAGAGGATATACACTCAGTCGGAGATTATTGAAAAAGCTGGGGTATAACAACTGAAAAAGCGGGGGTCTAACAGCCACACCCAATATTTCGTTCGGCAATCTGCATGGACAAACTCCAATACAATTGTTTATATTCTCATAGAAGTATACAAGACACAATTGAAGCAAAATCAGATTTGATTCATGATTGTACAAAGTACTTATTCAATAATCAATTCATGAACATTAAGCCACGGTTTGCAAAGATTGCATTCCTTAATTTATTAATGTATTTGTTCATGAGTATGAAATCATGCTAAACCGATTTTAGAACTTAAACCAACTCAGTTTGCAAACGGGTACGCAAACTTAAGTTCCGTACTTTGGTCTTGTCCGACAGTTCGCAAACCGGTATGCATACTGTCGTCCTGAACCTAACTCATGTAGAACCGTTCGCATACTGGTATGCATACTTGGTTCCCGGACTTTAACAATTAAAACTGTTCGCATACTGGTATGCAAACTTAGTTTCCGGACCCGAATCATACTACAACAGTTTGCATACTGATATGCATACTGTGATATATCAAGACAATGGTTAATTGTTCTAAACTCCCATTTCAAGTATCCTTAGAAGACGACAATAGCTGTCTCACACAAACTATTAGCTTGTAAGTAATTTTCAAGTGATCGAATGATCAATACGAAACATTCCGAGTCGACATCAAATGATTGTATTACACAAATCATGTAAGATGTTTCAAGGAAATTTTCACATGATCATATTTTGACTTATTATTTAGTTTCCAACAAATAAATTGTTTCCAACTAAACTCGTCAAGAATAATGATGAACGTAGCTAAAGCAAAAACCTTCTAACACATATTTCGAGAAAGATATAAGCGAGTTAAACTCAACTCGAAATATAAAATGTGTATAATGTAAAAGTCTATATAGCTATACGACTTAGTCTCAATAGGATATATAATAGAATAGACTTCTGAGTGATAGATAAGTTTTAGTCTCCACATATCTTTTGTTGATGAAGTTCCTCCAAGCTCTCCTCAGTAGATCTTCGTCTTCAATCGATGAACGCCGTGAAATCTAAAGCTCAACTACACATTCTATCTTAATCCGAGACATAGCTATAAGTAGACTAGAAATCAAGACTTATAGTTTTGATCACCTAAACTTGACAAACAAGCTTGAGATAGCAACGCTTGCGAGTTCAACCGAGCAGTGCTCTAACAATCTCCTCCTTTGTCAATTTTTGTAACAAAACTATCAATACATATGGATTACAATATAAATAAACTTTGTAGCTTCTCATCCAACATGCTTGATTTCCTTGGTTCTTCAACATTCCTTGAATTCTTCGTCACTCCAAGTACTCCAGTGATTCTGAACGTGTTCAACTCAGCATCATTGTTGTTGAAGATCTGTAGCCATAACAATAAGAAAACAACTGTTCTTAATTATTGTTATACAGTGTCATAGTATTATTACACAACATCAAAGTTCAATTGTATCACAACTTTGACAATAATACACTATGGTGATATTTATCACTCCCCCTTAGTCAATACTTCATCTCACAATGAAAACCACTCCCCCTTACATAATGATCCGTAAACCATATGTATGTAGTGTGGACTACAAAATAATTTTCCCCATTTTTGTCAATATAAATTGGCAAAGGTACGAAAACTAGCGGGATCATAATGAAATTCTTAAAGAGATTATTCATGACTAAAAGAGTTTATAAAGATACAAGATAACTCCTACAATATTCCATAGCTGCACTCCCCATAAAGATTTGGCAATTAAGCACAAGTTCAATTAAGAACTCTCCCCCATAAAATGTCATTCCCGAAAGAACAACAAGAGCGACCTTACTTTTACAAGAAAAGAAGGATTTCTTTGGACATTAACAAATTACATGAAGCATGAATTTGTATCCATAAAACTCGAATAAATTAACCACAAGAGAACCTTAATGATTAATTTAATCAGAAATGATCAAAATAAGAAAACTTACGGAGCCATATAGTACTTTCACATAGAAGTGGATCAGGGAAAGATCACTACTGCGGAATATTCAAAAGTCCATTCTATCTTTTATCAATATTTACATAATGACATAATAGACTTAACTTTTGACATATATGAGATAATCATAGTTCACGAACGTAAACACACATATCCCATAATATTTTTGAAATATATAAAACCATAAAGATTAACACTGCAAAATCATCTTCCAAATAACTTAGAATTTAAATAAATAAATCTAAAACATTGTAAGATGAAAAATCGTTGGCAATATCTATGTGTAATCACAATATTTGTTATTCCAAACCCTAGTTATCCTTATTAAAACACAAGAATAAATTCTCATAAGAAGTTTCCTAGACAAAATAAAACAACTCCTAAAAACCAAAAAGGCAAACTCAAACTAGAGTTAAAGAACTCTTTATGAACCCTCACGGGTCTTGAGACCTTTGAGCTTGTGATTGACAGCATCCACTGCTTCTTCGGAGAAGATATCCTCATTGAGAAGATATTTAACATGTGTCTTCATGAGAACAAGGTTAGAGTTAACCTTTTTCAACTCAGTTCATAACACATCGAGACTCTTCATAGTATCAACGAGCTGCAGTTTTGCTTCCTCAAAGTATTTAAGAAAATCATGAACCACTTCGGCCGAAACCATCTCATCATTTTCTATATCTTGATGAGTATATGCATAGTAGCATGAGACATTAGAATAATCTTCTGGATTTTGATATTCAATATCATCAACTTCTACTAGGGTTCTTTTCTTTTTCCCTTTGGACTCGAAACCAATACCCTTATCAAGAAAACCTCTTGCAAAAACACAAGTGCGAGAAGGTGATGACATCCTTGATAAAAAGAAAAATAACCTAGAGTATGCGTACATGACTCAATAGGATTGGTATTTAAATGGTTTCTTAGGGAATATAATTTTTAGGGTTTTTAGAGCCGGTTCGTGACATAACACAAGGGTACCCGTACGAACACAAACTTAACCCATAAGAGGAAACTTAAAACAAAAACTGTAAAGTTCCTTTCACAAAGTAAAAAGGACACAGTTAAAAAAATTGCTATGAAAAAAAATATTCTTTTACAAATCTTGCCTCGATAAATTTTATATTCTCCCAAGAGAAAAAATTTAGAGCGCAAGAGTGGCTCACTAATCATTTGAACAAAGGCTTAAAGAAAAGGACACTTGAAGTGATTCTTGAAACAAAAGAAATACTTATACAAAGCTGTCTGCACCCAATAGTCTAGATACGAATGATAAGAAAATAGCTCGGCTAAACAGAGAACACTTTGCCAATAAGTATACCTGATCATTGACATAGTGGGTGTTTGTTGAAGTCGTTTGAGATTCCCTTCACTATCAAAATGGCTAAAGGTGAGAAACTTCCCATTGGCAGTCTGTTCCTCCGTTCATTATATTCCAACTTGGATTCCTTGGTTATAGAATCCAACGTTTCGAATGGATTTATGAAAATTTAATCATATGTTAATTCAATGTTTCTCCAAGCATTATTATGGGAACGCTTCAACAACTATGCGCCTACTCCTCGTAGTGTCTTGTAAGGGCAGGCGTTGATGTACGTCATGTTTTCTTTGAAGAAGACAATGCTAGGATTTTGCGTTGGTCCACTAAGCAACCTTGGTCCAAAATACGTCTCATCGATTTGTCGGACAATGAGTTTGAATTTAATTTCCGACCATGGGTGTCTGTTCCTCCTTTTGTTTCTCAGTTGATTACTTTTAATGCTGAAGAGAATATCATTTTGAAATCCGGTATAGACCTTGGTGATGATGAAAGATCTTTTATGCTGAGTTGTACTCCTGGCTATTTAGTATCTGTGATGCGAGGAAGCTTTCTTATGGAAGAATATAATATCGACAGGGTGACATGACAAATGGGTCTTGATCAATGTGTATCGAATGTTCGAATTAGTAAGCCGTTAGTTGAGCAACTTAACACTCTCTTAGACCGCACACATGTGGATGGGCGTGATTACTTGTTTCCTCGTTCAGACCTAGCGAAATATGTGACTCCGGGTTACGTAGATTTTTGGAATGAGCAACTCGAGCGTCTTCGTAATTTTGTGATGGTCGTTCGTTCTCCGGAACAAGAACTTCCTACTACTAGGATGATTTCTGATAGACCAAGGTTAAAGCCAATCCCTGGTGACAAACGGAAAATACTTCCAGGATGTTCGCAAGTAAGTATTCTTCTCTTTGTTTTTTGTACAAGTATGATAATCGCAGTTTAATCAATCTTCATTATAGGAAGAACGTGTTGTGAGGCCCCATATTGATGTAAACTGCGTGGATATTGAAGAAAGTCCCCAGGGTGGGGAAAATAGAAGCAATATTTACAGGATGCTACCAAATATCGTGAAATCTCCATCTGTCTCTGTGGTTAGTCTTTAATGCTTCTTTTACTGAAACTTTTTCTCCATAGAATAAGGATCGTAAAACAAACATTTTGTTACCTTATTCCAGGGTTTTTCTCCATCAAATATTGACAATATTCAATTCACCTCAACTGGACAGTCCACTCCTGAACTTGATGACGATTATGAGGAAGTCGATGTAAGTATTTCTTTGCATAATCATTTGTGATACTTCTTGAATGAAATAACAATGCTTGTTGTTGATGCATCTAGGAAGATATTTCCATGGATAAGCAGGATATTGATGATATCCTTCGTCTTCGTAGGATGATGAGGAAGAAAGCTATCACAACTCGGAACCGAATGGAGGTAATAATGATCTTAATGGTGACACAGGCAATCCTAACTCCTCGGACGGTTCAGGGACCACCCAATTAAGTATCCATCTTGCATTGTATTCATATAAGTATGAAATTTCTGATTTGTGATTGAATAAATGAGGATCTGTATGAATGAATGAGAAGTTTTGCCATCATACGTCGTCAAAAAATTCAGAATTCGGTCGTTTAGCAAAAACGATGTAGAATCTTCATCCGACATCAGTTTTTTGTGATCTACCCTAACTTTCTTATGCCCAGGAAATTTTATAAGTTTATCAAAGAAGCTTTTTGAGTTCTGAGACCGTTTAAGAGTCGGAATGGACGAAACAATAAACTTCCAAGAAGTTTTCATAAATTTTTCAGCTGTCATGTAGTTTGATATTTCATCCACGTCTTTTTGCTCGTTTTTCCAATTGCTGTGAATTTTGAATATGTTGTAGAGGACATCCATACGAAGAGAATGACACATGATTCAACTTTATATTCATTGCCAATTTCTCCCATCTCGTCTCAACTTTGGTAGAACCATCTTGACTTATGTTGAGAATTATGGTAAAACCGATCTTCACCTAGTTTGGTATATACAGTAGAACCGGTATTGACTTATGTTGATAGTCTTGTTAGAACCGATCCTTACCTATATTGGGATACATGGTAGAACCGATCCTAGCTATTGTTGGGAGTCTTGGTAGAACCGATCCTTACCTATATTGGGAGTCATGGTAGAACCGATCCCTACCTATATTTGAAGACTTGGTAGAAACGATCTTAACCTATGTTAGGAGTCATGGTAGAACCGGTCCCATGATAAAAATCGATCCTCTATATTCACATATCACTTTACGGTTTTGTGTGAGTTTTGAATGAGGGTTTGCTAAATAGGAAAGTTCCAGATGTCGACATAATTTGCACATGAATATAATTATTATCTTTTATTGTTCAAAGATATTCCTTGATACTCAAGATGATCCCAATCCGAAATATTAAGAATCTTTTAATTAAGATTTTGATTATATGTTTTTGATTTTCCAGCAAATAAAAAAAAAACATATCTCTTGGAAAGATATATTAGTTAAGTGCTAAACTAATATTAGATATTTTCTAGTGAGAGATTTAAGAATTACAGGTTGGATATTAGCTGGAAATATGAAAACCCAAATTACGTACTTATTGCATATCTTAAGAATATTTTCGGTTTTGGAATTTCCTTTTTGTCAAAACAACATTGGTCTATAAGTAGTTGAGTTTTCATTTTTTTCAAACTATCCTAAGAGCCAAGAAAACTTCATTCGTGTTGTTTCTGGTGGAGCCGTCTATCCGGCGAGAAAAGTATCCTAATTAGGCGAAATCTCTTACGACCGCTCGTTTAAAGATTTTTGTGGGATCAAGAAGCTCTAAGAGTACCGTTGGTGGGAAACTAGATAATTGCATTTTTATTCTAGTCTTTGATTACTGATTTGATTGACTAACAGTTATTGAAAATTTGATTACACCTAATTTGATTATTCTTGAGAGCCTTCTCTTCTGTCATTAGGGTCACTCAAACTAGATCAAAGTATTAACGGGATGTTAAGAACTGTTTTTAGATCTAAAGACAACTTGTGATCATCCATTATTAACAGACTCCATTCTGTGTGTGATCGATCATAAGTGGATTCAAATTTGTGGTGTGCAGGTACATAAGAAGGCAATTGAAGATTTGAAGACAAGAAGATTTTTCTTATTGGTTTTTGTATCTCGTGATTTGTGCACACATCTTGATCGGCTAGGATCCGACTTAGATCCGATTTATCTTTGATAGATTTGATCATGTAGTCGTTTAGATCGGCAACTATCATTTGGTGGTATTCTTCAATATCTGAATCTGATAGTTGTGAATCCGGCTCTAAGTTACTGTTTTGGATTGATCTTACCCAACAAAGGAGTTTACTAGTTTAAACGAGACGGCCTTTGTAAAAACTCAACGAATCTTTTTATAAAAGATTATTGCAGTGGTTACCAAACAGCTTTGTTCCATTACTATTTTGAAGACTATCAAAAGGAGTTGAGTGCTTAAGATTTTACATCGGTAAATAAACTCAAGATAGGGATTTTCTGTCTTGGGATTCACGTGCGTGACCAGATGGTTGTAGATGCAGGGATACTGAGGGAACTAAGTAACTAGAGGTAGATTACTTGGTCTCAACTATACAAAGTTAGCTTTTTTCTTTGTGTAGCGGCTTAATTATAAGAGTATTCAAAACTGGACTATGTCCCAGGGGTTTTCTGCATTTGCGGTCTCCTCGTTAACAAAATCTTATTGTGTGATTTACTTTTACTTTTCTCAATTATAATTGTTTTATTATAATTAAAAGTTAATACACTGGTACATTAAATCCTAATCACTTGACATTGATCCTATAGTCAATAGGTCTTGTACCGTAACTGTTGTCAATTGAATACCTTGTTGTTGTATTGTCTCGACTTTGTCCATAGACAATCACACTTGGTATCATACTTACACGTTGAAATGAATAAGCGTGGTGTATTTGGGTACCCTCGTAAATTTAGATGACTATAGGAAAGTGAAAGTTGATAAAGATGATCTTCTTGAACTTGTTCGGACTCGAAACATGAGTTT
Organism: Papaver atlanticum; assembly: GCA_023531105.1. NCBI lineage: Eukaryota > Viridiplantae > Streptophyta > Magnoliopsida > Ranunculales > Papaveraceae > Papaver > Papaver atlanticum. Next base: position 3,886,516 of record JAJJMB010005364.1, on the reverse strand, counting down.
CGAGGTAGCAGATATGGTCGTTGTTTTCAATAGTGGAAATCCATAGTTAGGGATGGAACCCTTCACTGTTTCTGGAGGAAAAGAGAAAGTTTCTTCTTTATTTTGTTGCAAATATTTTATTTGAAGAAAACATCGCCGGAAGTTCTGCACCCCCAAAAACTCCAACGGATCCATCCACAAGTGGCAAGATGCAGGGTGACAAGAGAAAATTCAAGTTCATCTATTTATTTTTTCTTATTTTATGTTTAAAGTTCACATGTATAGAAGAAAAAATTAATAAAATATTTATTTCCTTGTTGTTTATCGTTGTATTTTGTTTTTGTTGTTTATTGTCTGTTTATTTTGTTTTTAATATTATAACTTAAATCTACCATGCACACAAGACAAAGTTAATGAATTAAAGAATCCTCTTTGTTATTTATTCAATTTGTTTATTAATTATGTCTTTATTGGAAGTAAGAATTTTATGCTTCAAACGAGAAAATAGATTCAAAGGTAAATTATGTCTTTTAGACAAACGACATTATTTAATTTCGTTTTAATGGGGAAAAAGACTTTGTCGAAAACAGAATTATTGTACAAATTCGATTCAATGTTTTTATATAAATATCTACCAGAATCAATTTTGTTACATTTACGGTAGGCCTTAGGCACATAATCAGAGACATCATATCCATAATCAGAATATAAAAGACATAATTAAAACTTGTTAACTTCGGATCCAAAATCAGAGACTTCAGTAACAAGAGACATAATTTACACTTACTTGAAATGCAGTCATGATATGTAATAGTTTATAAGAACATATTGTTACAACTTTTGAAAAGACGAAGGGACCCAAATACACCACAATCTTTAATTTATCCACCTATAAGTCCTCTTGCCGAAAGTGATTGTCTATGGACAAAGTCGAGACAATACTACAAATCGGTATTCATACTTTGTGTGATTGTCTATCTAAACCAACTTCGTATAGTTGAGACCAAGCAACTACCCCTAGTTCACTTAGTTTCCTCAGTATCCCTGCTCTTCCGACTTCGATGAGTGCACGCACTGGAAAAATTCCTTTATATCGTATTCCAAACAGTAAAGGAATAACAAATCTGTTTGGTAACAACTCTATTGATTCTTTAAGATAAGATATCTCAAGTCATATACAAAGGCTCTTCCATTTAATCTAATAAACTCCTTTGCCTGGTTAGATCAATCCAATCTCTATTACCTAAGTAATAAGATTCGTATTTGTAACAATCAAAATAGATCTCAAGAGAACTATTAGGCGTTACCAATCTAACGCAATTAATCAATCGAATAAATACGATTCTCGTTGGATCCCAGCCGAACAAGGTTTTTGCAACACACAAAGATATGATAAACAATAAGAAATCTTCTTCGTCTTCAAATCTTCTTTAATCTTCAATTAAAACCTGCACAACACCACTTGAATCTCTTGTGATCAATCACACACAGAACGGAGTCTGTTAACAATGGATTATCACAAGATGTCTTTAGATCTACAAACAGTTCTAAAGATCCTGTCGATACTTCGATCTAGTTTGAGTGAATCTTATATCAGAAGAGAAGATTCTAAAGAATAAACAAACTAGGTGTAATAAAAGTTTCAATAACCATTAGTAAATCAAATCAATCGAAAACGAATAACACTGCAATTATCTATTTTCCCACAAACGATACTCATAGAGTTTCTTGATCCCACATAAGTCTTTAAACGAGCGGTCGTAAGGGATTTCGCCTAATAAGGGTACTTTCCTCTCCGATTAGATGGCTCCACCAGAAACAACAAAAGATGAAGCTTGCCTGGCTCTTAGGATAGTTTGCTAGAATTGCAAACTTAGGTAATAGACTAAGGATGTTTGGACACCAAGGAATTTCCAAAACCGAAAGTATTCTCAAGATATGCAATAAATGCCCATTCGGTTTTCATAATTCCAGCAAATGCTTTGTCCAATATTTCCCGAAATTTCTAAATAGAAAATATCCAATTAGTAAATGCACATTACTAATTTTTATTCTCTAGAGATATGCATTTAATTGTTGGTAATTAAAGCATATAAAACTAACAACCTTAATTAAAAGATTCTTAATTTATTTCGGAACAGGATCTCCTTGAGTACTAGAGAATATCTTTGAACAATAAAATATAAGAGTTACTGTACGTGTTCAAAGAAAGTTGACATCTTTTCTTTGTAAATCCTCTTTCATATTTACAATCTTAGAATCGATTATACCACACTTCCAAACAAGTTTATAATAGGTTCATCTGTATTCCAAGACAACTATGTAATTGATCAAATATCAAATCACATCCATGGGTTCAATCAGTTCTACCAATCACTGGGATCGGTTATACCCTCATATGAAAGCACTTGTGACCGGTCACACAAGTTACCAGGGCCGGTTACATCAATTACCAGGATCGGTTACATCATTTACCAGGACCGGTTACACTATACACATGGTATTGCTTCTGATCGGTCACACCAGTCACTAGGATCGGTTACACCAATTACCAGGATCGGTTACACCAATTACTAGGACCGATTACACCAATTACTAGGACCGATTACACTAATTACAAGGATCGATTACACAACTTCTCTGTGATCGGTCACACAAATTACTAGGATCGTTCACACCAATTACAAATATCGATCATACCATCTCAGGTGATTACTTAGGATCGGTTACACTAATTAATCAAAACTAGTCATACCAAAATCATAAATCCGTCATTGTGATTAGTTGTACCACGATTGGTTATACCATCTCACACATGTTGGCAATCCAAAGATTTGCAATGAATAGCCGTACCAATAAGCCTAGCGATTTCCCTTTCGATTCATAAAACAAATTCATGAATATACTTCCTTTAAACAAATGTAAAACATTGTTTCCTAGGATGAAATCTCCACCTTTACCCATTCACATAATCATAACAGCATTCATAAGATTATGTCGATGTCATATCTACGAAGTTCAAAAGATAAGCGTTATACTTCTTAGTCTAATTCCCTAATATTATAATCATATGATCATGTCTCACTACTAGAGTAATATATCCATACACAGCTTCGCAGTTATCTTTTCAATGTAGCACGACTTGAAAGATACGTAAGGAATGAAACATTTCAAGTCAATATTACTAACCTCAAGAGGAAGGATGATGTCTTCGTTGTAGCTCGTTACTTCTTCACGTTCTTTAGGTCTTCGAGTAATACTTGTATGTCTCAACATTCCTAGACTTTCTAGTCTAACCTAAACGAAGTTGGCTCTAGTACATAATCAAGTGACTCTTAGATGAGTTTTTACTCACTAAAATATGACAACCAACGCTTGGTGGGTTCAACCGAGCTATGCTCTAACAATCTCCCCCTTTGTCAATTTTAGTGACAAAACTCTTAATACATATGGATAAACAAATTACAAGAATTCATTATACATACGCTTGATTCCAAGTTTCAACAACACAATAACCTGCATATATTCAATCAATAAATACCGTTGTTGACATCTAAATAACAAAGCTTATACTCCCCCTAAAGGTAAGATAGGTAGATATTCAATCCAAACATCTTTGTTATTCCACTTTTGTAGTACAGAATGACTACACAGCAATATGATATGTTTCTCCCCCTTAGTCAATGTTTTACTCTTTCTTTAGATATAACGTTTAAGCACAATCATCCTTTCCTTAGTGATTGAAAATCACTTGTTTACTCCATATATTTCTCCTCCCTTTTTTTTCACAAAATGACAAAGATTCAAGCAAATACAGGTCAAACCGAAAGGATCTTATAAATCTAAAAGACTTGTAAACAACCTATACGAGTTAAGCACGAAGGTTTCACATACCACTTTTAGACAACCGATATTAAAACTAAGTAATTTAGTTTTAATATGTTATCAAGGAAAACTATATCCCGAAGCAATTTTCCCTAATATTTTAACAAATTGACTAAGGAACTTAGTTCCCTTGTTAAACCGATTGTACACATACAATCGCTTATTTCGATAAGACCAAAATAAAGATCAGAATTAACTTTATTTCTCTCATCAGGTTCTAATTATTCAGAAAATAACTTAGACCTTTCTCTTTAGACAAGACAAGCACTAGGTTAGTTAACTAGCTTTTCTTGTCAAGGCATTCGATTAGACTTGAATAACCGAATCTTACAATTTGATAAGTCTAACTAAGATCATAATTAACTTAGTTTCTATTATCCGGAATCGAATTGGACTAAACAATGATCCCGTATTTTGTTAAGCCATAAACAATACATACAAACAAAAATAAATTGACTTGCATAATTATTTTCTTAACCGGAAGCAATTGAAACAAAAATAGACACTATAGCACCGTAATTGCACCGAAATTTCGTTAAGCAAAAACACTTGATACCCAACAATAAAAAAGATACCAAACAATAAGACAAATAAATTGACACAGTTTTTCTTAACCGGAAACAATTGAATCACACACACACACATCCATACACATCATAATGGATTATATCAATTGTACCAAAATTTTATTAAGCAAAAGCAAAATATATGCAATATAAACAGGCTTTTCTTAAACAGGAAAACGATTAACTAAGAAATTCGTTACCTCAGATTCCGCATCCTCTTCTTCCCAGAAGATATATCATTAAGCGCAAGTTCACATAAGAACTCTTCCCCAGTATGTTGTTATCCTCTCGCAAGAACAAAAGAACAACAACAAGAGTAACCTTTACCAGAGAAAGGTTGAAACGGTTTTTAACTAATGTGTGCCAATAGGAAAAGTTGAAAACCCGAAACACATATGTTTATACTAAACACAACTTTTGTAAACACAAATTGATTCAACATATTGTGACTTTTCACATACGAGTTTCAGTAGGAACACCTTATGATCCCTTGAAGTCAAAAAAAATGGGCTAGAACTTAATCTCGCTAAATCAAAAAGTCACACAAACCATAAGGGTTCACAACATATGAGATCGAATATTAAGGTTATGAAAACCGAAATCAGACATCTCATAAACCGAAAACACATAGCAATAATATAGATATTCAAGCACTGGCTATGTAATCGGAAACTATCACAAGAAAAATTATAAAATAATAATTTTATTCATAAATAATGATAGTTTTATTCTAAAATAGACCTTATATAATTATAATTGAAATAAATCAAAAACTGACGTCTATTTAGTTTTCTAATTTCATGTCTTGTAAAGATCGCTTTCGAATTTTGGATTCAAATTCTTCTGAGCACTTCCTTTTCCAATAGAAGATTTGTTCATATCACATAGTTGAGAATGAAAATCATCTATGTTAGAGCACTGCTCGGTCGAACTCGCAAGCGTTGCTATCTCAAGCTTGTTTTTAAGTTTAGTTACCAAAACTATAAGTCTTGATTTCTAGTCTACTTATAGCTAAGTCTCGGATTAGGATAGAAAGTGTAGTTGAGCTTTAGACTTCACGGCGTTCATCGATTGAAGACGAATAACTACTAAGGGGATCTTGTAGAACTTCATCAACAAAAGGTATGTGGAGACTTGAACTCATCTATCACTCAAAAGTCTATCTACTCTATCTCCTATTTGATACAAAAGTCGTATAGCTATATAGACTTCGATTATGCACATTTGATATTTCGAGCCGAGTTTAATTCGCTTACATATTTATCGAAATATGTGTTGGTAAGCTTTCGCTTTAACCAAGTTCATCTTATACTCTTGACGAAAGTCAAAAGATGATCATTTGAAAATCGCCTGGTAACATCTTACATGATTTGTATGATACAGTCATTTGATGTAGACTCGGAATGTTTCGTATTGATTATTTTAATAACTTGAAAATCGCTTTGAGGCTAATAGTTAGTGAAAACAACTATTGTCATCCTCTAAGAAAGTTTCAATGATTGAAATAGAGTTTAGAACAAATGGATTTAAGCATAGTATGCGTACTTGCATATATGTAATACATGTCCAGGAACCATGGTATGCATATCTGTATGCGTACTTGTTTGTTTGAGGAAGTCCGGGAACCTGGTATGCAAACCGGTACGCGTACTGGCGTAAGGTTCAGGTCCAGGAATTTCTGCTGAGTTTGGATGGTATGCGTACCAATTCGCGTACTGGCGAAACCCAAACTTGGTCCGGCTACTTAGGTACGCATACCCCTATGCATACCTAAGTAGATGATGTTCTAAAATCGGTTTGTTCATGAACTAATACTTTTATATAATAAGGAATGCAATCTTTTGCAAATCGTGGCTATAATGTTCATGACTTGATTCGAGTAAATCAAAATCGATTTTGCTTTAATTGTGTCTTGTATACTTCTATGAGAATATAAACAATTGAACAACTCTAAAACTAGTTTCATTTGAGTTATTTGAACTAGTTATGGTTAAGATGAATAAGGTTGATATGAAAGTGTTCATATGGCTAACTTCGGTTAACTATTGTTGAGCCAACAAGGTGTACACGTTTAGGTAAGGTTAGTCATATCTAAATGAAGGTACATTTCATTTATGTGTAATAAGCTAAGTTCGATCAAACGGTTGAATGATATTAGCTTGAGTCTAATCAGGTTTTCATCTGACGGTGAATATTGAATGCTTTGTTACCAAGGTAACATTATTTGCAAACCCTGATTTGAAGACTATATAAAGGATAACTCTAGCAACTGGGAAACCTAATCCACACACCTTCTGTGTGATACTAGTTGCGACTAGAGTCGATTCTCCTTTAACCTTAGGTTTTTCACGAAACCCTATAGGTTAACGACTTAAAGACTTAATTGGGATTGTGAAGCCAGGCCCAACTATTTTCTCTGTTGCGTGATCTGATCTTGCATCTTCTATCGTTATTGAGTACTATCTTCTCTAAGATTGGCTCAAGATTTAATCTCCGATAGGCAAGATAAAAAGTAGTAACAAACATCTTCGTCTCATCGTTTGTATTCCACAATATCTTGTTTCGCTACCATACGATTAAGATTATTATGAGGTGATTGATATTTCTAGGCTGTTCTTCGGGAATATAAGTCTGGTATATCAATTGGTTCCTGTTCACCTTGATTTATCAAAATACGGAACAAAACTCATAGGTTTATCTGTGGGAGACAGATTTATCTATACAATAGACTTTTCTGTGTGAGACAGATTTGTTTATCAAGTCTTCGACTTTGGGTCGTAGTAACTCTTAGTTGTGGGTGAGATCAGCTAAGGGAATCAAGTGTGTAGAGTCATGCTGGGATTCAGAAACGTAAGGAGCGTAACTGTACCTTGATCAGTGTGAGATTGATTAGGGCTCAACTACATTCCAATCCGAAGCTAACTTGTAGTGGGCTAGTGTCTGTAGTGGCTTAACATACGGTGGTGTTCAAATCTGGACTAGGTCCAGGGGGTTTTCTGTATTTTCGGTTTCCTCGTTAACAAAATTTATGGTGTCTGTGTTATTTCTTTTCCGCATTATATTTTGTTATATAGTAGAAATATCACAGGTTGTGCGTAGTTCAATCAATTAGAGAATCCAACCTTTGGTTGTTGATTATATTGATTGACACTTGAACATTGGTCTTTGGTATCGTTCAAGTTGTTTCAAATAATAATCAGGCTCATGGATTTCTATCTTTTTAATTTGCTGATTACATTATGAAACAGAGATACAACTCTTGGATATATTTCCATTGATTGAGTCTGACTGTCTAGTTGATTCTCTTGGAACTATATTGGAGTTTGTCCATATAGATTGCTGAGCGAAATATTGGGTGTGGTTGTTAGACCCCCGCTTTTTCAATTGGTATCAGAGCAGGCAAACACTTTAAACCTAATAAGTTTGTGTTTGACTGATCCCTAAAGTCTGTTCCTATGGGAAATTTCTTTAGGAAACTTGCTCTTGGCATCTGTAACGCATGCCAGAATTCCTTAAAGGTTGTTCAGAGCTTATTATGCATTAGACCTCTGGTCTCTAAGACTTTGGAAAACTTAGATGATGAGAAACAGTCTAAAGGAAAAATTAAAAGTTCTTCTAAGAAAGGATGTTTAAGAAAACGTGGTCAACGCTCAAAGATATGGAACCTCACTATATTGACCCTTAATCTTTTTGAGAAATACTATCGTGATGGATCAATTGACAAAGATTTATTTAGAGCTTTTGAAAGTGTTTTTAGATTCTTAGAAAAGCTTAATTCGATTAAGAATAAGAATCGTTCTGATAAAAGTTTTGTACCTGTCAAATCATGTATTCATGATGTACGAACTAGGCTTACTACCAACTCATGTGAGATTGATAAAAAAGATGTATGGTGAGTTCGGTGTAAGTTCTATTTGTCGGAAAAGGTCTTTTCTTGGTCATAAGAAAAGGGATTCAAAAAATCCTATTAACCCTGAGTATCATCATTACTATGATTATACTTCTGGTACTTTTCAAAAATATCAACCGGAAATGGTGCATGAGAATCTCTCTGCACATCTCGCCTCTTGGTAACAAGCTTGGCTCTACCCCATTTGTATATATCTTGAGATGGGGCAAGTAACGGTTGGGTTATTTTTGTGCTTGGGTTAATTTATTTTTCTTCTTTTTTCTCTCTATCCAAGGTTAATAAAGGTGATGAAGTTCTTCCTACTTTCCCTTTACTGCACGGTAGTGATGCTTTCAGTGTGTGTACTTTGGATTAAGAAATCCTGCCTTTCTTTTGCAGGTCGCGGTTCATGAACGGGTCCAAGCCCATTATTTGGTATATAAGAAGTATGGTACGCGTACCTTTCTTCTTCCCTCTCTAGTCCGCGTACGTGAACTTTTCTAGGGTTCATGTTTTATCTCCATTAAAATTTCTTTGGAGAATTCAAAAGAGACTAAAGTTTTTCCTCATCTTCAAGGAGCACACTGATGTGAATTTTAGTTGTAGTGAAAGTGGTGGTAATAGGATTCGATTCTCGAACTTGTGAAGGATAACTTTAGACTTAAATTTTAAAACTAAAATATAAAAAAATCACCGATATTTAAAACAAACACTGACAAAGTTGATATCAATATAAAAAGAACACTGAGGCTAAGATTCCACTATTTTTCCAAGTTCAAAGTGATTTTATCTAGTATTTATATTTATTCAATTTTTGCGTTTAATTTGATTCTAAGCTATTGCAACATGTAGTTAATTCAAAATAACAAGTGTAAATCCAAAGTATAAAGCATCAAGAACCTATGGCTAAGCATGCTCTATCAAAAGAAATAACAATTGCTTAACAAAAATCATTCAAACAATTATAAATCAAGGCAAATAATCATAAAAATAATTGAAATAAAATAAATAAAATAGAATATACCACTTTTTGTTGGAAAAATAGCTTCCTCTATCGCCTCAGCAATGGGGTTTAGCTCCTCATATTAATCATAATCTCAAAATACATGTTTATGGCTCAAA
>JAJJMB010005364.1:3822986-3877065 GCA_023531105.1 Papaver atlanticum | reverse complement strand
CTGTTTTATCAAAACCCGATCATTCAGCCCATTCTAATCGATACAAACAGATGTACCAACCCTGTTTACTCCATTCAAGTCCAGCCCAACTTAGTTTGGTGATTGAATCTCGATAAAACACTTCCAAAAATCGATCCAAAACTTGCCAGGAAGTTACGCAGGCGACATTTGGTTTCCCGCCAAAACTAAATTTCAAACGAAGGGGATGACCTCCCCTTATCCAATCCCGGTCTGTGCTTAGCAGCTTCCTGGAGATGGGTTACCCCTTATCCAAGATGAGAGTCCGAATAGCAAATGTCCTCCCAGGTGCCTTCAACAACTTTTCGAGCTAATTTCGCCGCAAAAGCCTATTTTTCCAAAAACACCTACAAGGGATAAAATACCAAAATTAGTACAAAAATGGGTACTAACACTATACATAAAAGAGATGAAAATAGACACATAAATGCGTCTATCACACACCAAGTAAGTTTTTCCTTCTCCTTTTACTCTCAATTTCTAGGTCTCATGGGAAATTTCAAGGTTTCAAAGAAGGTTTCAAAAAACTTGGATTCATCATCTTCTAGCATGACTATACCACAAATACAAGATTCTATTAGAATTAGATTTATAAATGATTCTAGTAGTGAAATCTTTGAAAGAATTTCTTCTAGTGGATTTATTCTAGAAAAGAAATTGGAAATGGTTTGTGGTCATAAAGAAGATTTGGTTTGCTTTGAAAAATTTAAGCTTGGAAACATCTTTAATGGTCTTGGTGAAGGTTTTGACACTCTAACAAGAATTTTCTATGCTAACATCCATGATGTTGATCTTGTTGACATGGAATTCAAGACCATGATAAATAGAGAAAGGATTCTTGTTAATAAAGAGTTAATTTCAAGAATTACCAAAATCTCTTTGGGTAATTTTCACCTTCCTAGACCAAGGGAAGAAAGACCATCCGATGAAACCATTTCTAATGGTCTTTGTGGGAAAAGTGTTGATTGGATCAATGGAAAATTTCCTACTAATTATCTTAGTTTTGCCTTGATGTGCTTTGGAAAACTTGGTATATCTAATCTTTGTCCCTCCACAATTGAGAATTCTCGGTGGTGTCGTGAGTTTTCGGAGTTGGTCTATTTCCTTGAATTGGGTACTCAAAGTCTCGACATTTGTGGATTCATCATTATTCAAATGGTTTCGATGACGTCTTCCAATAAGAAGTTATGCTTTCTTTATTTGATTGAGCAAATTTGTCGCTCCTACTCCGTTGCTCCTATTGGCAACTCTATTGGAACTCCCAAGCTTGTTCGTCCTTGTACATTCAAACGTATGAAGGAGAATGCTTGCAAGAGACAAAGATGTGATACCATTGTCGGTTCTTGTGATTCTACCACCTTGAGTCTTCTTCATCAAATTCACAAGGGTGTGTGTAAGATCAATTCCAAGGTAAGGTGTGTGCAAGAACAATTGTGTGTTATTGCCACTAAGTTTCCCGAAATCAAGGAAGACATGGATAAGATTCAAGCTACCTTGAGGATTTCCGATGATGAAGATGAAGCCTAAAGTTCTCTTATCTTATCTCTTACTATCTAGGAAACTTCTTATGAGAATTTATTATTGTGTTTTAAGAAGGATAACTAGGGTTTGGAATAGCCATTATTGAGTACACATAGTTATCTCCAACGATTTTAAACTTGCAATGTTTTTAGATTTATTTATTTAAATTCTAAAGATTATTTGGAAAATGGTTTTGCAGTATTAATCTTTATGGTTTCATATATTGCAACTTGTTATGGGATATGTGTGTTTGCGTCCATGAACTATGATTATCCCATATTTGTCAAAATTTAAGTCTTTCATATGTCATTATTCAAATATTGATAAAAGATTGAATGAACTTTTGACAAACAAAAGTTAAGCCTATTATGTCATTATGCAAATATTGATGGAAGATATGATGAACTTTTGTTTACAAAGATTAAGTCTATTATATGTCTCTATGCAAATAGTGATGAAAGATAGAATGAATCTTTATTTATTCCGCAGTATTGGTCTTCCATGATCCACATCTTTGTGTAAATACTGTGTGGCTCCGTAAGTTCTCTTATGTGAGCATTTCCGATTAAATAAATCATTGGTTCTCTTGTGGTTAATTTAGTTGAGTATTTTGGATACAAATTCATGTTTCATGTGATTTGTTAATGTCCAAAGAAATCCTTTTTTTCTTGTGAAAGTAAGGTCGCTCTTGTTGTGATTTCAGGAATGACATTTTATGGGGGAGAGTTCTTAATTGAACTTGTGATTAATTGCCAAATCTTATGGGGAGTGCGGCTGTGGAATATTGTAGGAGTTATCTTGTATCTTTAAACTCCTTGATGAATGCATTTAGCTTCGGCTATATGATGGTATCTAAACAGGTTGATATGTTGTTCTCTTTTGGTCATGAAGTATCTCTATGGAAATTTCATTAGGATCCCACTAATTTTCGTACCTTTGGCAAATTTTATTGACAAAAAGGGGGAGAATTAATTTATAGTTCACACTACAAATATATATGGTTTACGGATCATTATGTAAGGGGGAGTGGTTTTCATATGAGATGAAGTATTGATTAAGGGGAAGTGATACATATCACCATAGTATTGTTGTCAAAGTTGTGATACAATTGAAGTTTGATGCTATGTAATAATACTATGACACTGTATAACAATGATTAAGGGCAACTGTTTTCTCATTGTTATAGCTACGGATCTTCAACAACTATGATGCTGAGTTGAACACGTTCAGAATCATTGGAGTACTTGGAAGGGACAAAGATTTCGAGCAATGTTGAAGAACCAAGGAAATCAAGCATTTGGATTGAGAGCTACAAAGTTTATTTATTTTGTATTCCATATGTATTGATAGTTTTGTCACTAAAATTGACAAAGGGGGAGATTGTTAGAGTACTGCTCGGTAGAACTCGCAAGCGTTGCTATCTCAAGCTTGTTGTCAAGTTTAGTTGCCAAAACTATAAGTCTTGATTTCTAGTCTACTTATAGCTAAGTCTCGGATTAGGATAGAAAGTGTAGTTGAGCTTTAGACTTCACGGCGTTCATCGATTGAAGACGAAGAACTACTAAGGGGAGCTTGTGGAACTTCGTCAACTAAAGGTATATAGACTTCGATTATGCATATTTGATATTTCAAGTTGAGTTTAACTCCCTTACATATTTCTCGAAATATGTGTTGGTAAGCTTTCGCTTTAACCAAGTTCATCTTATACTCTTGACGAAAGTCAAAAGATGATCATTTGAAAATCGCCTGGTAACATCTTACATGATTTGTGTGATACAATCATTTGATGTAGACTCGGAATGTTTCGTATTGATTATTTCAATAACTTGAAAATCGCTTTGATGCTAATAGTTAGTGAAAACAACTATTGTCATCCTCTAAGAAAGTTTCAATGATTGAAATAGAGTTTAGAAAAAACGGATTTAAGCATAGTATGCGTACTTGCATATATGTCATCCATGTCCGGGAACCATGGTATGCATACCCGTATGCGTACTTGTTTGTTTGAGGAAATCCGGGAACCTAGTATGCAAACCGGTATGCGTACTGGCGTAAGGTTCATGTCCGAAAATTTATACTGAGTTTGGATGGAATGCATACCAGTTCGCGTACTGGCGAAACACAAACTTGGTCCGGCTACTTAGGTACGCATACCTAAGTAGATGATGTTCTAAAATCGGTTTGTTCATGAACTACTACTTTTATATAATAAGGAATGCAATCTTTTGCAAACCGTGGCTATAATGTTCATGACTTGATTCGAGTGAATCAAAATCGATTTTGCTTCAATTGTGTCGTGTATACTTCTATGAGAATATAAACAATTGAACAACTCTATAACTAGTTTCATTTGAGTCATTTGAACTAGTTATGGTTAAGATGAATAAGGTTGATATGAAAGTGTTCATATGGCTAACTTCGGTTAACTATTGTTGAGCCAACAAGGTGTACACGTTTAGGTACGGTTACTCATATCTAAATGAAGGTATATTTCATTTGTGTGTAACAAGCTAAGTTCGATCTAACGGTTGAAAGATATTAGCTTGAGTCTAATCAGGTTTTCATCTAACGGTGAAGAAGGCTTTGTTACAAAGGTAACATTGATTGCAAACCCTGATTTGAAGACTATATAAAAGAGAACTCTAGCAACTGGGAAACCTAATCCCCACACCTTCTGTGTGATACTAGTTACGACTAGAGTTGATTCTCCTTTAACCTTAGGTTTTTCATGAAACCCTGTAGGTTAACGACTTAAAGACTTCATTGGATTGTGAAGCCAGACCAAACTATTTTCTCTGTAGTTGCGTGATCTGATCTTGCATCTTCTATCGTTATTGAGTACTATCTTCTCTAAGATTGGCTCGAGATTTAATCTCCTATAGGCAAGATAAAAAGTAGTCACAAACATCTTCGTCTCATCGTTTATGATTCCACAATATCTTGTTTCGTTACCATACGATTAAGATTATTGTGAGGTGATTGATATTTCTAGGCTATTCTTTGGGAATATAAGTCCAATATATCAATTGGTAACTGTTCACCTTGATTTATCAAAATACGGAACAAAACTCATAGGTTTATCTGTGGGAGACAGATTTATCTATACAATAGACTTTTCTGTGTGAGACAAATTTGTTTATCAAGTCTTCGACTTTGGGTCGTAGCAACTCTTAGTTGTGGGTGAGATCAGCTAAGGGAATCAAGTGTGTAGAGTCCTGCTGGGATTCAAAGACGTAAAGAGCGCAAATGTACCTTGATCAGTGTGAGATTGATTAGGGCTCAACTACATTTCAGTCCGAAGTTAACTTGTAGTTGGCTAGTGTCTGTAGCGGCTTAATACAGTTTGGTGTTCAAATCTGGACTAGGTCCCTGGGTTTTTATGCATTTGCGGTTTCCTTGTTAACAAAATTTCTGGTGTCTGTGTTATTTCATTTCCGCATTATATTTTGTTATATAATAGAAATATCACAGGTTGTGCGTAGTTCAATCAATTAGAGAATCCAACCTTTGGTTGTTGATTATATTGATTGACACTTGAACATTGGTCTTTGGTACCGTTCAAGTTGTTTCACATAATAATCAGGCTCACGGATTTCTATGTGTTTAATTTAATGATTACATTATGAAACAGAGATACAACTCTTGGATATATTTCCATTGATTTAGTCTGACTGTCTAGTTGATTCTCTTGGAATTATATTGGAGTTTGTCCATACAGATTGCTAAGCGAAATATTGGGTGTGGTTGTTAGATCCCCGCTTTTTCAAGCTAGTACTTCTTTTGAATCCTTTATCATTAGCTCATGGTGTCTAATACAACTTCTAACAGTAAGAATCTGTTTTCTCAGAGAATCTTGAAGATTATCAGTGCTAAATCATCTAGAGATGACCCTTCCTTCACCGATTTCTCCATTAGTGCAAATAGTCTTCTTTCAGGCAAGAATAGAATATATGTATATAAGATAGGAGAAAACCAAGGAGTGATATAATTTGGTTTATGGAAACCGAATATATTTATCCCAAAAGTGAAAGATATCGATTATGAGAATATTGTTACCTAAAGAACAGATTTGCAAATTCTGCCCAATTTTATGCCTCCTCATAAACAGATTTTGGGTAACAGGTGAGGATGCATTTTTCAACACAATCAGTGTGTATAGAGGTGAGGATTAATCTCACCACAGGTAACAAAGACATCCTTAGGATGATTTATGAACACAGTAGGTTGTGTTTCTTTGTGTTATTTCTTTCTCTTGTTATTGCAAGAGTTTGCAACTTCTTTTTGAGACCTAATAAACTCATCAGCCTTCAAAATCTTTATGTCCTTAAGAAGTGCCTTGATGAATCTATTTTGTTTGAGATTTCCATAGAAGATTGCAGTGTGGCTATTTCCTCCACATAAAGAACTTAACATATTGTCAGAAGGATTACCTTTTCCTTGGTTAGCTTCTGCCCTTTTGGTATGTCAACCAATTTTTCTTGCTCAGACTTTACCTCTTGAGCTTTATCTGATAGGGACTTTATAAGGTTTTTAAGTTCTAGACTTAATCTTTGACTTTCCTTAATTCCCAACTCAAGTTTTTCTAAACAGTTCTTTAGGAGTTGATCAGATTCACAAGATGCATCACTGTTAGAATTGGCAAGAAGTGCATTACAACTTGATATTTCTATATAGGGTTTTCCCCCCAGGATATCATCAAGGTTAGAGATGTAAGCCTTGTTGCACTTCTGAGCTTTTCTGCTAGAACAATGTTTTGCCATATGTCCGAATCTACGGCACTTAAAACATTGGATTTCTTCATTACCTTTCCCATGACAAAAAGATAATACATCAGGACTCGATTTATTTTTCAATAAAACATCCTTAATCCGTTGCTTTAGGAGAACAATTGTTAAGTTAATATGTTTTTCAACAAGTATTTCATCCTCTTGACAGCGTTTCTCGGTCAGATTTATACTTACTTCTTTCAAAGATTGATTTGTATTAACTGAGGCATCATATCCAACTTTTAGGTTCTTTAGCAGAGTTTCTTTGTCAAAGATCTTTAACTTTCCTACAAGAGATCTTCGAGAAAGTTTAGAAAGATCATTGGCTTCAATTATGACATGTTTCTTAGACTTGTATCTGGATGGTAACGATCTGAGAATCTTGCATACTATTTCCTTTTCAGGTATAGTCTTTCCAAGTGAGAAAGAAACATTAACAATCTCAGAAAGTTTAGAGTTAAACTCCTCGAAGGTATCGTTATCATCCATTTTAATGAATTCTCATTCAGAAGAACGAGATAGAAGTCGAGCTTCTCTTTCAGAATCATTCCCTTCAAATACAGTCTCAAGAGTATCCCATGCTTCGTTAGAAGTTTCACATGACAGAACATGATGTAATAGATCATGACTCACTGCATGTATTATGGCATTCAAACCATAAGAATTCTGCTTTGCAAAAGCTCTTTCCTCATATGTATAGAACGTTCAGCATTTAAACTCAGTTTCCGAATATTCCACTTTCGGTCGTTCATATCCTTCTTTGATTAATAGCCAAGTATTAAAATCTCGGGATTGAAGAAAAGATCTCATAGCAGATTTCCATATTGGGTAATTTGTCCCATTAAATATTGGTGGTACGTTAACTAAATCAGACATATATTCAATTCTTATAGGTTGGATCGCACCAAACACAGATTGTTAGATGTTTTCGTGTTTGCCTGCTTTGATACCAATTGAAAAGACGAGGGTACCCAAATACACCACAATCTTTAATTTATCCACCTATAAGTCCTCTTACCGAAAGTGATTGTCTATGGACTAAGTCAAGACAATACTACAAATCGGTATTCACACTTTGTGTGATTGTATATGGATACGAGATCGAGACAATACGACTACCAAAGTGTGATTACTTGATAATAGGTTCGGACTTAACCAAACTCTATAGGATCACTATCAAGTAAAACGGAGTTAACGTTTGTGTATTTTACTTCTAATTATAATAAACAATTATAATTGCCAAAGTAGAAAAGTAAAAGACACAACAATATTTTATTAACGAGGAAACCGTAAATGCAGAAAAACCCCGGGACCTAGTCCAGAATTGAATACTCTAAGAATTAAGCCGCTATACAAAACCTAAACCAACTTCGTATAGTTGAGACCAAGAAACTACCCCTAGTTCACTTAGTTTCCTCAGTATCCCTGCGCTTCCGACTTCGATGAGTGCACGCACTGGAATAATTCTTATGGATCGTATTCCAAACAGTAAAGGAACAACAAATCTGTTTGGTAACAACTCTATTGATTCTTTAAGATAAGATATCTCAAGTCATATGCAAAGGCTCTTCCGTTTAAGCTAATAAACTCATTTGCCTGGTTAGATCTATCCAATCTCTATTACCTAAGTAATAAGATTCAGATTTGTAACAATCAAAATAGATCTCAAGAGAACTATTAGGCGTTACCGATATCACGCAACTAATCAATCGAATAAATCCGATTCTAGTTAGATCCCAGACGATGAAGGTTTGTGCAACACACAAAGATATGAGAAACAATAAGAAATCTTCTTCGTCTTCAAATCTTCTTTGATCTTCGATTAAAACCTGCACAATACCACTTGAATCTCTTGTGGTCAATCACGCACACAACGGAGTCTGTTAACAATGGATTATCACAAGATGTCTTTAGATCTACAAAAATTTCAAAGATCCCGACGATACTTCGATCTAGTTTGAGTGAATCTTATATCAGAAGAGAAGATTCTAAAGAATAAACAAACTAGGTGCAATCAAAGTTTCAACAACCGTTAGTCAATCAAATCAATCGAAAACTAATAACACTGCAATTATCTAGTTTCCCACCAACGATACTCGTAGAGCTTCTTGATCCCACGGAAGTCTTTAAACGAGCGGTCGTAAGAGATTTCGCCTAATTAGTGTACTTTCCTCTCCGATTAGATGACTCCACCAAAAACAACAAAAGATGAAGTTTGCCTGGCTCTTAGGATAGTTTGCTAGAATTGCAAACTTAGGTAATAGACTAAGGATGTTTGGACACCAAGGAATTTCCAAAACCGAAAGTATTCTCAAGATATGCAATAAATGCCCATTCGGTTTTCATAATTCCAGTAAATGTTTTGTCCAATATTTCCCGAAATCTCTCAATAGAAAATCTCCAATTAGTAAATGCACATTACTAATTTTTATTCTCCAGAGATATGCATTTAATTGCTGGTAATTAAAGCATATAAAACTAACAACCTTAATTAAAAGATTCTTAATTTATTTCGGAACAGGATCTCCTTGAGTACTAAGGAATATCTTTGAACAATAAAAGTTAAGAGTTATTGTACGTGTTCAAAGAAAGTTGACATCTCTTCTTTGTAAATCCTTTTTCATATTTACAATCTTGGAATTGATTATACCACACTTCCAAATAAGTTTAGAATTGGTTTATCTATATTCCAAGACAACTATGTGATTGATCAAATATCAAATCACATCCATGGGTTCAATCGGTTCTACCAATCACTGGGATCGGTTATACCCTCATATGAAAGCACTTGTGATCGGTCACACAAGTTACCAGGGCCGGTTACATCAGTTACCAGGATCGGTTACATCAATTACCAGGATCAGTTACACTATACACATGGTATTGCTTGTGATCGGTCACACTAGTCACTAGGATCGGTTACACCAATTACTAGGACCGATTACACTAATTACAAGGATCGATTACACAACTTCTCTGTGATCGGTCACACAAATTACTAGGATCGTTCACACCAATTACAAATATCGATCATACCATCTCAGGTGATTACTTAGGATCGGTTACACTAATTAATCAAAACTAGTCATACAAAAATCATAAGTCCGTCATTGCGATTAGTTGTACCATGATCGGTTATACCATCTCACACATGTTGGCAATCCAAAGATTTGCAATAAATAGCCGTACCAATAAGCCTAGCGATTTCCCTTTCGATTCATAAAACAAGTTCATGAATGTACTTCCTTTAAACAAATATAAAACATTGTTTCCTAGGATGAAATCTTCACCTTTACCCATTCACATAATCATAACAGCATTCATAAGATTATGTCGATGTCATATCTACGAAGTTCAAAAGATAAGCGTTATACTTCGTAGTTTAATTCCCTAATACTATGATCATATGATCATGTCTCACTACTAGAGTAATATATCCATACATAGCTTCGCAGTTATGTTTTCAATAGAGAACGACTTGAAAGATACGTTAGGAATGAAACAGTTCAAGTCAATATTACTAACCTCAAGAGGAAGGATGATGTCGTCGTTGTAGCTTGTTACTTCTTCACGTTCTTCAGGTCTTCGAGTAATACTTGTATGTCTCAACATTCTTAGACTTTCGAGTCTAACCTAAACGAAGTTGTCTCTAGTACATAATCAAGCGACTCTTAGATGAGTTTTGACTCACTAAAATATGACAACCAAACTTGACATACCAATGCTTGGTGGGTTCAACCGAGCTATGCTCTAACAACTTGCAACATTTTCAAATATAATTGCAACTCGGACTTTTATAAGATGCTCTTTTCAAAAAATGGTATGCAACCATGGTTCTAACTGCAATTCAAGATGCTAAATCTTTTGAAGGAGACAATTGATCATATCATCATGGATTCTTGTGGAAACGACCAACATGGATGCTGGCGGGAAC
This sequence comes from Papaver atlanticum, assembly GCA_023531105.1. NCBI lineage: Eukaryota > Viridiplantae > Streptophyta > Magnoliopsida > Ranunculales > Papaveraceae > Papaver > Papaver atlanticum. The sequence continues at coordinate 3,866,826 of JAJJMB010005364.1, read as the reverse complement.
GACCATCATGGCTGCTCGCAAGAATGGACAAATTGGCTTCTGACAGGAATGACCATCGTAGCTGCTAGGGACGCGACAAGCATTGGCTGCAAGGGACGCGATATGCATTGGCTGACAGGGACGGACAAGCACAGTACTACTATGGACGGATAATCGTAGGTCTGTCAGGTATGGGACAAGCGTTGGTACTGGGGACGGGACTTGCATTGGTGCCAGGGACGCGACAAGCATTGGTGCCAGGGACGGACGAGTATTGGTGTTGGGGACGCTGTTCCAGTTGACCTGGACGTTGTCCCACTAGTGGCCAATTCATCTAGGAGTTGTCCAATCAGTGGAGATTAAGTACAGAAATGAGGACGATATAAGTACTAAAATATTTCATAATTATATATATATATAGAGAGAGAGAGAACAACGAGAGTTCAGCTGGGTGAATCCCTTGTGCATATACACTTATAGATATGTCTGTAATACATATTTAGAGGCGAATTTATAAATTTTACCCTTGTCAAAAACCCACCATCAATAAACCATTTATTCATGTGATTCTGATGAATTATGGAGCTATTTTGAAAGGAAAATTTATGATTCGAGTGGTTTGAGTGGTGGAATAGTAAAAGTACAAAATTATGTAGATAGAGATGGAAATGAAGATGGTATTTTTCTTGTTTGAATCATGATAGATATGGTTATGATAACAATCATAATAGATATGGTTATGATAACAGAGGAATCATGATGATTTCTGTTTGTTTGGTTCCACCGTGGACTCGGTATACAAATAGAAGTCATAGGAACCGAGTCCATGTAAGTTAAGTACGTATAATAAGATATTTCTATCGTCCGAATCCTCTACAAGGGCAAAATACAAGGGACAACTTAGGTTTTAAGTACTATTATTTTAACTGGCCTAACCCTTCTCGCGTTAGGATTTGAAGTATTTCATTTATCTTTAATAGGCGGAACCTAACTCTAATTTTAGGCTGACCACAACAAATTTAAAAACCTAAACTAATTTAAAACCTAAGAGCACTACTCTCTTTCTCTCTTATTCTTCTCAAAAAATAAATCATAACCCAAAGTCCTCCCTTTCTCTTTTACATCGATTCTCTAAACAACTCATGTACAAATGCGAGACTGATTCAAACCATTGCTTGTATTTAGCAGCTGCTTTGATACTTTCTGCCAACCCTTCCATATCCATGTAACTTCCAGGATTATGGTCCCTCTCGACCCATTTATTCGACCCAAGTTCCTATGTATATTGAACTAGACACTTACATATGTATTTATTTTTTTAGTTTTCTTTACATCTACGTCAAACTTAACATACACTTTCTGCTGGTGGTAATCAATTTGGTGCATGACTTTGTTTGGGTTGTACAACATGTACCCACCACAATAAAACAAGGGTCCATGGTACAGGAAAATTGGTTCTTTTTCATAAGCATCTCTCAGATCGACATAGGGGTCAAATATCACATCTATGGTGTCGTCCCACTTCAGGTTATCCAACGAAAACCTTATGTACGCCAAGTCTCGAGATGGTGTACATAAGGTATTTTTCCTTTCAAAATATCTTGATGGTGCGAGGACACACCCGAAAACCTTGTACCGCATTGCAATAGGGACTCCCGCAGCCCAATCTATTTCCTTTGTAACGAACCTCTTTCTCAATCCTGAAAAATGTTTGTATATCCAAACCTATGTCCTATATATGTATATACATACGATATTATGATTACCATCTAAATATAAGTTTCCAAAACTACTAATCAAGAGTGTCCTAGTCGATCTTGTTCGAATCTAAGGTAAAAATAAATATAAAACCACAGTAGAATTATAAAAGGGGGATCAGAAAATTCTTACTTAGAGAAGAGTTATATTACTACCCATTTGTCAATACTTATTTCGAGAGGCTTCTCTCAAATTCTTGACTAAAAAGGCAATGCAAGGAGTTCCCCATGAATACCTAGAAACACCATTGACATTTGTAAACAACTGAAGGTATTTTGCGTCTGCCAAGTTCCTATCCTGTCAGGAATATTGTCACACCAAGTTCAAACATTAAGAACGTCATAGCAGTCCACTTGATTTCTCCTAGAGATATAGGAATTGGTCTTTTCACGCTCCCATTAAAACGGTCCCTCAATTCTGTTAGCCTGGAAAATTTCAATCCCTTATCTTTATTCTTATTTGGTTATCCATCAGGGTTTTGTTTAGGCAATTTAGTAGCAGCCTTGAATTGAACCTCCATTTCGGCATCATTCCATCCAAGCGACCTCAAACCCAATTCTTTCAAGGGCTTCCAATCAATTTTGGGGTCGTACCCGGCATCTACCGAATCACTAGCCACGGGTAAACCAATAATATGGACAACATCGTCGGAAATTATTTCCATTTCTACAATAGAGAAATGAAAAGTGTCAGTCTCGAAATAAAACCTCTCCATGAATGCGGAGATGACACTCTATACCTCATGATACGCAGCTCTAACTGCGCTGTTCAATCCCAAGTTGAGCACAATTTCTTGAACCTCCTCACGTTCCTTGTCCAACTGCCAACTTGAGATTGTTTCATAGAGATTGTGGAGCTTCAAAATTCTAGCGTCATTTTCAGGATCCTACACAGTAAAAATATATTGGTCAATACGTGTAATATTTTTATACAAAATTACTAAAATTACAACTTCACCATTACCCGGTGACGCCAAATTTCGGCAGCGATGTGGTCTTCGTATCCAAATAAGACTTCACATTATCCATGGGTAACCCATCACCAACCTCTTCAAGTGGCAGCAACTGGTTGACAATGTTTTTCTTAGTCTTTTTCTTCTTTTGGGACACTTCTTCGTCCGCTTCTAATGAATGTGGTTCCTCAATGACTTCTTCATCAACTTGGTCGTCAAAATTATATGACTGTTGTTTCTCGATAAGTGTTTCTGTTCTGCCAACATTAGTACGTGAAGGTTATATCATTGGGTGAATCAGAATAATGTGAAATTTATTCCATGACAACAATTTCTTCCTCATTTGAAATAATTTCTTCCGCCGGATTTGTAGTTTTAGCACCAAATTCTTCGATTGTAATCCCCTGCTCCTTCATTCTGTAACTGGATCAAATGTTTGATTTTTGTTAATTTACTACTAAAAGGTAATGTATAACGTCACAACTTAACATAGCTGACATAAAAAGACAACAATTGAAATTGAGGGAGTGGCAGTTGATTGGTTGCCACTGTGCCAGTGGGGAAGTTAGAGAACCGAAACGATTTGGTCTCTTTAGATTCTAGTACTTTTAAGTTGAAAGCTCTGAATCAACAAAGAATTTTTTTATCAAACATTACGAATGAATCAACGGCTTGAGAGTTGGGATGCACAACTTCTAAGTATTCCTGATGTTTGTTTTACCTTTGTTGACCAGTCAAATTAAAGGGGTCGGTCATAATATCAACCTAAATGGTCGAATTAAGTATTGGAATAATTTTCAAAAAACAGACAAGTTTCATGTTCGATAGTGTTGTTTACTAAATGAACGAACAACCTACAACTATTCATGACCGTCATTAACCAAATTCCAAAGAAACTTTACAAAATTATTCAAGTCGAAACAGAAATTAGAAAGATGATGGAAAATCACCTAGTATTTAGTATCGGTGCCATTTATTCCTTTTCCTTTTATCTACTCGCCAAATAGGGTGTTCCTCCAAACCTTTTCCAGAACGGCTACAAAACCAGAATGAAGTAGTACTTCAATTATCAATCTGGTTCCTTTTTATCCATAGTTTTAATAAGAAATAGAAGGATGGTTCGGGTTATCTTTGATCGACAAACTTCTTCGAATTTGAAGAAAAGGTCAAAAAAAACTTTCTGACAATAGAAAATTCGAGTTGTTGGGGATTCTGTAAATGTTATTCAAAGCTAATATTCCTATTTCAGGGTAAAAGCAATAAACGTAATATGAACAATTCAAGAATAAAATCCGTTTTAGCTAAGATATTCCTTCGCATAAATTTTGGATGGAGTTAGTAGGTTTAAGCGCAAACCGCATTTTTCATGTAGGGCAACAGATTTGCCTATGAAAAAGGTAAAGATAAAGAGCGTGTGAGTGGACTCCAAACTCCCAAGTGATCATCAAACTATTTGAATTTGGCTAAATTTAGATTCTCATGAAATCTCATATTATATATCTATCGACCTAGAAGAGTTTACTTCACATTCTAGAGCGTGGGAGACTTTTAAAGAGAGAGCTTTAAAACTGAAAGTAAGTTGTTGAAATGCGGGAAGACCTGCCTAGTTTCAGAAAAAAAAAAAAAAAAAAAAAAAAAAAAAAAAAAAAAAAAATATTGTTGAAATGCGTCTTCCATTGCATGATGGTATACGGAATTACGGATAGCTATGTATGACTTTCAATGGCGCAAATGATGATGACTAGCGTGAAGAAGATTTGTATTGAAAAAGACTCGCAGTCTATCTCGATAAGTGCGTGGTGTAACAGTGTCTATGTGCCTATATGACATTCACACAACCTAAATTCCCAAAATTTGAAAACTACGTTAGGTCCATTAATTTCTATTCAAAGAAAAGAAAAGTTGTCTAGTCCCGTGTCATTAGTAGCATTCAATTTGAAGTCAAGTTTATTTAGGCGTAAATGCAAATATAAATTTGTATCTGCACCTCTGTGGGATACCTCCCTTTTTTAGGGGGTGCTAACTACTAAGGTTGTTAATGGCCCGCCTGGTGGCCCTGGTCTATCTCTTTGTTGCTGGTGCATGTCACAACTTGGACAATTTCATTGTACTGTACGTAGTTGTCAGATAACATACTTGATTTCACCTTTTTCTTATATTCATTTCCCTAGAAAATATTATATAGATCACCTTTTTATTTTTAGTAGCCACTTGGCCTAGTTGTATTTAGGATAGAGCTACTGCCTACAGAGTGGTCATTAAAGATTTAAAGGTTTAGAGTAAATCAACACAAGCCCAAGCAAGAGGTCTTCCCGCAAGTGGAAGAGATGGAATTTGGGGCCAAAACTTTGGCCTTCATGGTCGGGTTTGACAGTGAACCAGAAATGTAAAGGACCACTTCAGCTCAAACTTTAGCAGACAAAAAATGGTCCTTAGTTTGGTATTTCTCTTAGGCATAGCCTTGAAAAGGAGGGAATTACTGCTAAATGCCTAAACCGGACAACCGTGTTGGACCAATTAAAACACGAGAGAGACACAACACTCCCGAATAGCAGGCAAATACAAAATCGAAAATGTGAAAAACTACTTAAAACTCCAAAGTACTTGTTCTACTTTTTTTTCTTTTTTTTGAAACAGGACAGTCGCTTCCCTTTGGATTAATCCAAATAAAGGTCAAGTTGTTATATAGCTCTTGTTGACTGTTGAGGGTAGTGGACAGATTTCCACATCCAAAGCATTTTTGCTGGAAATACATGTCTTATCATGATTCTTGCGTTTGGGCTGAATTGCATATGGATATGGAGACCATGGGACTTGGCCTAATGATTACAAAATTAGGTTCTGTATGTGGTATATATCTTAAGATTCTGAGAATGAGGTTCGGAGGAGTTTGGCCAAAAGAACAAATAAGGCAGCCTGTCTAAATGAATCTCCTTAACTTCCTGAACCGTCCGAAGAACCATTCTCCACAATCCACATACTCTCCAATCTCCATGCTTACCTCAGAATAATCCATAGTTCAAACACAATGCAGAGAGAGGATCTCCATGCTTAGTCTAGTAAGGGCCTTGGAACTTCTTCCCGTCAACTGAACCTCATTTCTAGTACTCCTTGTTAGCTGTTGTTACTCACAAGTGACCAAGAAGCTACAGATTTTACATACATCTCGTAATTTATGGTGTTTGAGTACTTAACTAAGTATTGATAACATGGGACGTTGGGCCAAGTTTTATAATACTAATATTAATTCAAGTTTTATATTTTGATTCGAATCATCCAAAATATTAATCGAGCTTTATACAGCCCTAGCCTTTTGGTAAACATTAGGTATTCAAGTTGTTGTGGCATTAGTTGGTGCACTAGTTATCATTGAAGCCTAACTTGCTTTTATATTGCTTTACCGTCAATGTCGTATTTTAAATATAGGATTCTAGTTATCATTGAAGCCTAACTTGCTTTTATATTGCTTTACCGTCAATGTCGTATTTTAAATATAGGGTTTACTAGACCAAATGGAAAATGAATCGTCTAGCGTGGAGAGATGGTACAGCTGAGGCTTCCCCCCTCAACCCACTACAATCAGTTCGTTGAAATCAGAAACAGTTGGTTGAAATCAGAAACCATAGCGGTATTAGGAGTAACCAATGAAGCATTAGGTCTAAGAAACTGAGTTGAAAAATGAGACGTTGTGGTATTATAACAAACTAGACAGAGGGAGAGAGTTGAAAAATGAAGGATGATGAAAACAATACATAAAGGAACTGAGATGGATTGATGTTTTCATCCCCTCATAAGCAAGACCACAAAGAAAAGCATTGCGCCTGAATACACATAAATAGCAGAATATACGAAAACAAGCCGATTCACATCTTGATGGCAAAGAAGAGGGAAACGAAGTGGTAATAAGTACCATCTGATAGTGTTTTGATACCTAAAGTAGGGAAGGCGCTTCCGATCGTTCACCATAGCTCACCGATCTTTACTTCACTTGATGACTGCATCACTTACACACCAGAAATGTCAGTACATAATCCACCAACACATCCATAACGGCAAGTCTTATGGTAGTGCAAGCTATGGGTATTAAATGAAAACATTGAACCTACTACCAGATTAACAAAACAAGAGATAACATATAGCTTACGTATTCAGATCAGTAATGTGTTCAAGTTCTGTGCTCTACAGCTAAAATGAAGCCTTGCTAATCGTGAAATCCAAATAGAAACCATTTAGAAGTCGGTTTTTGGTTTTTGATTACAGAAGAAAACATTTCCAATGAAATAAGAAAAAAGAGTACGCCCAACTAAAATGATGCCTTGCTAATCGTGAAATCTAAATAGAAACCATTTAGAAGTCGGTTTTTGGTTTTTGATTACAGAAGATTGAGGAAAACAAATCCAACAAAATAAGAAAAAAAGAGTACGCCCAGATGTTTTTTTAATAAAAAGTGATCACCTGAGCAAAATAATATGATTCAAATACTTGATAACTATGGCTCCTTGTTATGTCTATATGTTCTTCCTTGCAAATGCTGTATAAACATGTGTATGCTCAACAAATTAACCATTCTTATCTTAGCTACTCTTTGCTTCTGCATCTTCTACTGCGATTCGGCTTATCTATCTTCGGTACTAGTCAAGACATCTATTCTTGTGGGGAAGGATTATACGGTGCTGCTGGCTTGCAAATGACAAAGGATACATTTATAATAGGTTTAATCAATTTGCAGTTTACTAAAACGCACTATTGCCATAGGCTCGTCCATGAATAAGAAATGCATATAACAGTGATATCTGTATAATGAAATAAACATATAACACCATTTTTTGAACTAATCTTGCAATATAAAGTTAACTCAACAGCTTCAGAACATTCTTCATCGTTTACTGCAGACATTAACGCCACAAAAATCTCAATATTTAAGCAAATCTAATATACGATGAAAACTTGTGCACTGATGAATGATGTTGCCACTTTTATAATCTGCAGTAGAAACTGTATTCATTCTTACAGGCAACCAAACCAGAGACCAGATAACTAAGATGGATATCAGTTAGAATTCAAAGGTCACTAGTACTTTTCTAGATTTTATAAGCTACTAGTAAGTTAAGCCTTTGAATCCTGCATTTAGGTTGTCAGTCGGTTGATTTGAGTCAGAAAAAGTAAGCTACTAAAAGGTGTAATTTAGTACTCCCTCCGTTTCTAAAAAAATAGCTTGTTTCCATATGTGGAAAGTCAAATGTTATGATTTTACTACTATACCCATAGAGGCACCACTTCTCTCTCTCCCTTTTCTCTCCTAATACAAAAAGGGGACCACTTCCCTCTCCTCCTCTGATAAAAAAAATAAGTGGGGACCAAATGATAGATTAGGAAAAAACATGAAAAAGTGTCTACAATGATTAGTTTTCTTAATTTTTGTGAAAACCAAACAAGCCTATATTTTAGAAACCGAAGGAGTAAGATTAAGAGCTTTATACGATTGTTAGTGCATTGATAGTTGGTAACAATTTAAGAGTAAACTAGAGTATGAGTTAGAGTTGTGCTCGGAAAGCCTGGTGCTACCAAAGTCCAAACTCGTCTATAATCAATAAATCGTCTATTATATCTTATAAGATAGGTTTAGCAATAAATTGTCTATTATATCTTATAAGATAGGTTTAGTTTAGTTGTACTGGTGAGGAATCATGCAGCTTTGTACAGGTTACGCCTGTACATCTCCATTGCCTGTTCTAAAATCTTACAACTAGTTTCAGGTAATAAATTACATGCACGATTTAATAGTTTGCGCTAGAGCTCCAACATGTGCAACTGGCATGAAGTAAATAATGCTTGTAGCAAAGTTGTGTGCGCAGAATTTTTAAGCTATAAGAAAAAAATCGCAAGTCGAAAAATGAAAGTTTTATGCAAGAGTTCAAGTGCAGCCAAGTACATGTGCATTACTTACTTTCTAGTATATTTGTTGTTACTAAAGGGAAGCTGTGAGGATTCTACTCAGGACAGAACATAGGTATGCAGATTATATCCAGATATATCCAAGAAATGAGAATGTCTTCGCAAAATAAATTAATATCTACTGAGATAATCAAACAACAAAACCAAAAGAAGCATTTCAATAAGCGCTAGTACTTCTGGTAAAATTAGCACTAGGAAGCGAGGCGTGCACTTAACATGCGCTGATAAGGCTTAAAAAACTTGTTAAAATGGAAGCAGACAGTTCTTATTCTCCAGTTTTATGGAGTATTGCTAATGTTATACCTTATAATGTGGGAGATAATTCTTTAGACTCTGGAAGTAGGTGCTTGTACTTAACTAGGACAAGAGTTGGATAATTCTCTCTAACACATTCTTTAAGAGTTTTTTTACATAACTAATAATCCTTTGCCTAGTATCAGCTGGATGATTCGAAAACTTGGTAATTTAACTAAAACTATTCTATAGCTTGAGGTACATAATCACGACTTCCCTACACATGGCTACTTCTATGTTTTAGGTGTCGAACTCAATCTGCACTATACTTCTTCCACTTCAATATAATGTACCAAACTTCTCTCCCTTATAGAGCGACAAAACAATAATCTTCCTCTTGATAATAATTAAAAACAAAAAATATATATATATATATATATATATATTTATCATGACGACAGTGTTCTTGTGAGTTCAGCGCAACTCCTCAACCAGGTTTCGCTTGATCGAGTCACCTTTATCCAATTTTCAGAATTTCACACTAAATAAAGCAATTGTAGCTTTACTCAAGGAGAAAAGTTTGTGGCCAAAGCGAAATTAAGCTTATGTTACCCAATTCATAAACAACCCATACTAACCAAGTCGTGAAGCATGTTGGTGAGCTCAATCAAATAGCTAATAATGTTTCTTAAATTTCGCCATAAACAAACCTATAACAAATTTAGTAAAAAGATGTTTTCTCAGCTTCAATAAGGAGTTTTACCTTTAGTCATAAAAATAGAGATACTCCCATAACTCTTCACTGATCTTCATTAGATTTTCTTAGTAAAAATAGAGATAAATATCAATCTAATGCCTTTTTTATTAATCATATCCGTATTTTGCTATGTTCGCTATCCGTGTCCCCGTTTCCTAGTTTTTTAAGTTGTTGTGTAAGGTACCATACTGGACACAGGACACTGACACCATGTCCTTGTCGCCGTAACACAGCAAATTACCATTTATACGGCATCCTTCCTACAGGTCAAGCATTCCATCTTCAATTCGGGCAAAGATTCAGTTCTTGGCAAAGTTTGATGTACCTATGTTAGACATGAAACTTTTTCTACAGGGTCATGCGCATTTTTCATCTTCTCAGACATACCCCGAGGTGCTGAACCTAAGATTACCCTTGAAATCCTATGCAATTCATGAAATTAACTACACCAAAAGAAACTCCTCCAGCAAAAGCCGATATCACTTTTGTGTTTCTTAACTTTGAACAGGTTCCGTCTAGCCTAAAATAGATTCTTGAACATGTGTTCAACTTGCTTTACTACCCTGCATATTGCTCGAGGTGGTGATTTTTGAAAACTGAAGTTCTTGACCTAATGCCATATCATTTCTACAACTTTTTTTTTTTTTTTTTGTTTTTTTTTTTAAGCATTTCTACAACTTATGTGGTAATACAAAAGGCATGGTAAAAATATAACTTGCAATCTCATACTATCTGATGCCACATGCATTCGAGGATACTAATACCCCTATTATTAGGAATATGTAATCAGAACTAATCTCCTACTTGTACAACTACGAAAGAACAAGCGAATGTTCCATTCCATAGATATGAAAGGATGGCACCTCAACAACCAAAAAAACCTTTCAATTTGCATTCTCATTTGTAGGGTTTCTTAATTTATTCATTGAATATCCTATTATAGCTGACCATTTCATCTAAAGTTTTAAGACCTCTTTGATGTTTAGTTTGCCGTCTCCTTAATCAATTTTTCCTATTTGTTTTCAATTGCTATTTCTCCTTTTAGTTATGCTTTTACGACTTCTTCTTATTAGAAGTTCTATAAAAATGACTTTATCAGCATTATAGGTTGCATCCAATTGAGAAATAATGTAATTTTCCCTTTTTACAGTAACATTAAGAAACTTGTTACAAGTACTCAAAAATGATTTTGAGGGCCCAAACAGGTAGGATACTCTATAATGCACTTTATAAATTCTATTGTATCATAACTTATAATCCACCACCTTTATAAAGATTATGTTCAAGAAAATGGACCACTAAATCATTCATGATACTAGAAAATAGAACCTAGAGAATGCAGCACTTTGTGATAATTACTAAACTATGGTTATCCTATGTTTCTTTATTTTTTTTGATGCAAGATATCCTATGTTTAGAAGACTTTTCTCCGATTCATTGAGAAGAAAACCTAAACATAAATTAATAAACTATAGATTTATTATTTATATTCAAAACCCTAACATGTTTTGTCTAGGTAATATAAAAAGAAAGCTAAACAAAAGCTAGTTACAATTTTAACTACGTGAAAAAACAACAAAATATGGTTTCTTCATGATAATACTGAAAGAAAAATGAACATACTGGAGCAAAATCTCTGCAAAAGAGTGAAACGTGGCTGACTTCCGACATTGCGCCGGTATAATGTTGGATGACCCAAAGTTGTATTGATATTCTAAAATCTGCCTTCAAATAAACCCATTGGATTATTGGAGGGACACCGAGGATAAAGACCTAAGGTTCATGGATTGCTAGACACATGTCAAAAGAAAGTAAGAGATTTACTACTAAACAGACAATGAAGCAGATCCCATTGTCGCATGAATCAATGTAGAGGAACAAGACAATATTATACCAACTGGAAAAAAGTATGTTTGGGTGTTATCAAGAATGGGGTCAAAATGTAATCAACACACATTAATTAAAAGAAATGAAAACACACTCCCATTAATTAGAGACATATATATGAACTGATTAACTTAAGGAAAGCAATGACAATGAAAATACAATTGCAGAGATTGAATACTTACTGGTAAAGATGAAGATGAGCCAAGACACTTGATTTTTTGATTTAGCCTTTTCAGTTCTTCCCTTTTCCTTTCATTTCTGAGTGACTGCCTCCGCCATCGCCGTAACAGAGCTGAAGGCGGCCGTCAAATCCAGATGGGAACTGATTCCCTGCGGGTGTAAGGGAAGAAGCAGCGTTCCCAACATTTCCCATGAAGAATGGCATGTTTGGTCCATCCGAAGGAGAAGAAGAAAATCTCGGTTGAAGGTGATGAGGCAACTGAGATTGTGATGAATTGGACTGAAGGGTCCCCCTATTGAAACCAGCAATGCCTGAAGAGATTGTGAAATTTAGATTATATTCGTTCCCATTGGCGGCGGTAGCAGCAGCTGTGTCCGGAATAAGGTGATCCGATAAAAATGAGAACTGATGCATCTCTGGATGCTGCTGATTTTGATGATGATGATCAGCAGTAACAGTGAATGGAGGTGGTGGTACCCCCATTGTGTGGGGCGTCGCCTGAGAAGCATTTCCGTAGTCGTTTTGGGTTGAAAATCCGGATGATGAGTAGTGATTGTGGTTCCTCAATGTACCTCCCCCAAAAAGGCCCCCACTGAAATAATCCATTTGTGTGGGAGCTAAAGGACGGTGTTGCTTACTGATAACAAAATTTGAGAAACCAAGGTTTTGTTGGACTGCTGATAAAGAGGAGTTATGTTGAGCACCAGTGAGAAGTTCAGTGAAAGAAGAGTTCTGAGCATTTTGTTGGCGACGGCCATTTGAAGAAGAATGATGAGGAGCTTCATCTGGTTTTTCCTTTTCCTTATCTTTAGCAGTTCTTTCTCTAGCTCGTTCTCTAGCTTTTACTCGGATCTCGGATCGAGAAAGAGATAAAACTGAACCCTTACTTGTCTCTGAAGTGCTACTACAACCCGATTTGGACAACGAAAGATTGTGTTGTTGCTGCTGATGATGCTGATTATAAGCAGAATCCGTATCGAATTCCATTTCAGCTATGTCCAATCTTGGTTCCAAATTGACGTTGTGGTGTGTTGTTCTCTTGTCATCACATAGTAGTTGTTTTGGTGCATCTGGAAATGTAGCATTGAGTGAAGGAAGTTCAGTAATAGCATCAGCAGCAGCTTTAATCAACCATTCAACAGCTTTGCTAGGTTGATCATAACCTAAACGATCTTGTAAATCATAAAATTGTATAGCTGTAGAGACCGATAAACGAACTCTCCGATCTCTGAGACCCTTTGCTGTTAACACTTTACTATGACGATCTTTCCCACCAGAAGCTCTTGAAACCCTAAAAATTCTTGATGATTGCCAAGCTCTAAGTCTACCATTATCATTACTACCAATATCAAACCCACCAGCAGTGCCACCAGTTGTGTTAATCATAGCGCTGTTAATATTAATAACTTTTCTTTGATCTGCTGGTTCTTCATCTTCAGCATCTTCTTGTTGTTGATACTGATCAGCAGCACTTCCTTTTCTTCCTATTTTGTTGGAATCGTTTCTAGAGTTACTAATCCCTGACAGTTTACAAGGCTGATGATGACTCTGAATATCGTCCACCTCCATACCGCTTTCATGCCTTTCTCGAGAAAACTTAAAAACAATAATAAGATCTTATTTTAATTAAAAAAAAAAATTTCCTCCACCATCGAGAAGAAAGAGAAAGAAAATTCAAGTCTCTTCTTTGTGTGTTTTCTCTGTCTCAAGAACGGTAACAGTTACAGCAGCAGCAGTAGCAGCAGGAGAATTAGGGTTTTGACGAAAGGGTGCGGCAGGTGGAAGCAGTACTGGTTTCTTGCATTTATTGATGACGACTTGTTTCAGTACCTTTTTTTTGTGTGTTAAATCTCTCTTGATCTATCACGCTCTAAGCCGGAAAAATGTCAGCTATCGTTTAGCTTTTTGTTGTAAAAGCAAAAACCTAGCTAGCTCTGAACAGATGAGCTGTTCTCTCTCTCATTGCTCTCTCTCTTTCCTTTCCTTTCCTTCCACACACTGTTTCTCTCTGCTCAGTCGCACCTAATGCTGAGATAGGAAAGAAGAAAAAAAAGTATCTGATGCTTGTAATTAAGTCGTACAGTAAAGCCTGATTAATAATTAGACCGTCTTTGGTAGCTAGATAAAAGATAAACTCAGACCCTAAAAGTTAAAAACTCTAAAGACGGAGTAAAATAGAAGATTCAACGTTTAAAAGTAAATGGGGAAAAAAAATATCTTTTTACCTTGAAATGCAATTAGGTGGATCTGCTTAAAGATTTAAGCTTTTATTGTTACAGGAAATTGAAATTTTCCAATATTTGGCCTTTAAGCTTGATGCAGAGATTGATTTATTAGCTGTTTCACAACTCCACGAGAAAAATATGAAGAAATTAGTTACAACTGATGGATCTGTACTACATTTTCAACTCTTTTCTGAGGCACAGGATTAACTAAATGAAGAATCAAATTTATAGAAAAGTATTTGATGGCTAAAGAAAGAAACTTACTCGAAACAGATTAGCAAAGCTTTAACCAGAGATCGAGAAGCTATGATGAATCAAAACCAGATAGAGAGGAACAAAAAAAAAAAAAAAAAAAAAAACGTTGTTTGCAAGTTGGTTTCCCAATTTCTCTCCTTCTCTACCAGTATTCAATCGCGGATTTCCTGTGCTACTGTTTCCTGCTTACTTATTCTTTCTCGAGTTTCCAAATCCGAAATCCCAAGACCTAAAAACTAAATTTATCTATTTCTAAACTGTACGGATATTTCTTGTTTTAGCTCTTCTTTTCCGTCTTCTTCTTCTTCAATGTCTCTTCAACAGCTCAAATAATAATCCAATTCACCTTAAAATCAACTATCAACACTACTACTAGTCTTCTGTCCGAAAATGAAGAGATAAAGTTATAATGAGCATATAGGAAAGTAGTAGTCCGGAGTGTTTAGGGAGGGTTCTTGACAAGAAAATTAGAAGTAATGAACGGTTTTATTGGGCGAGAGTGAGCTCGCACTTCAATGCCCTAAGCGTTCCTCCATTTAAGCATTCGCCGGTCTTATCGCCAAAGGACAGACACAGCGCCGTTCCCATTTCTTAAATATCTGTATACTTTCTGTTTTTCTTCTCACCAAATTACAACTTACCCCCTATCAAGCTAAGCCTAAGACCCTAACTCTCTTTCTTTTTTTGATGCAAACAAACAACTTGTATTACTTAAGATAATTTACATAACTTCTAGTGGCAGCAGATTTATCATTCCTGATTTCTTTCATAAAGATTTCAGGGATGTTACAATGGTAATCAAAAAAGGTTCTGCCAGTTCTAGCTTTGTTCGCAATTACATGCGCCACATTGTTTGCTTGTCTTTTAACATAGTTAACATTACACCAAGAAAAGGATAAAAGTAGATGTCTTATTTCATATACAATCCCTTCATTCATCCAATGAACTGAGGGCTTGGCATTCTTCACTAAGTTGATTACATTTAAACAGTCGCCTTCAAATGTTACTTTCTGCAAACCCCTTTCTCTATCCCAGTAAATAGCTTCTTTAAAGGATAGACATTCAGCATACTCCGGGTCTATTCCTCCATTGTAGAATCTTCCTCTGATGCCTTCGCAGGTGCCTGTAGAGTTACGAATGATTAAACCAATACCAACATTTGAAGTATTATAATCAAAAGAAGCATCTATGTTTATTTTTAGTTCTTCTAATCCTGGGGGAGACCAATGTACAACACTCTGGACTGATGTATAGTTATGCTCCTCAGTACATTGATTTACCATGTTTTTAATAGAGTAAATTGTAGAGCTTAAATTTTGGTTTTTATTTTCAAATTCCTTGAGACACCTGTTTTTCCACAAGAACCAAGCAGTAATCATTGCCATTGAAACCCAGTTGGACCAAGCATATGCATTATGAGAACTCTGAGAGGAGAACCAGGAAACTATCCAGTCATAAGCTTGAATATGTTGAACTTGTAAAGAGGAGACATTAACATTCATGCGTAACCAGACTGATCTTGAATGATCACATTAAATAAGAAGATGATTTAATGTTTCATCAGCTTGTAAGCATCTAGGACAAGTGGGAGGAATTTCACTTTTGTATCTGTGCAATTTTGCTCTAATGGGTACTATTCCTTTGAGTCATTTCCATATAAATATCTTAACCTTATGGGGGACTTTCATTTTCCACATTTGTTTCCAGACTATCTTAGGGGTATCATTATTTCTGGTTGTTGTTGAGACCTGAGATTGCCTAACTAACTCATTATAAGTGGATTTAACTGTAAATTCACCTGATCTACTCAGTTCCCAAATGAGCTTATCACTGCCAAACTGAACTAAGTGCATTTTAAGAATTAGATCAGCTATTTCTCTTGGGAAAACATCCTGAATCAGCTGTGTATTCCATCTTCTTGGATTCTAAAGCATGAGATCACAGACATATACTATTCTAACTGATTCCGAAAATTATCCTTAGGGACTGGCGGAGTGTCTAAACCTCTAACCCACTTGTCATACCAAACTAAAAAAATTGTTCCACACCTGACATCCCATCTATGAAATTGTCTAACATATTGAAGACCTAACTCAAGTCCTTTCCAAATCCATGATGAGTTGTTATGTGCTTCTTGTAAATGAAGAAAGTGGCAGTAAGGAGAATATTTAGCCTTCATTATTTGTGTCCACGGCTTATCCTCTTCTGTACACAGTCTCCATGTTAACTTAGTAATAAGAGCATTGTTATATAACTCTAGATTTCTAAAAGCCAACCCCCTTCCTTTTTGGGAAAACAAAGAGAACCCCAAGAAAGAAGGTTAAGACCTTTATTATGTTTACGACCCCACCAAAACTTCCTCTGAATCAAGTCTAGCTTAGTAATAATGTTCTTTGGAAGTTTAAAATTACTCATATAATATGATGGTATTGAGTTCAGAACTGACTTTACTAATGTTGTTCTAGCAGCCAAATTTAGAGTTTTAGAACACCAACCTTGTAATTTATTTTCATAAGAATCTTTGATAGAATTAAAGGAGTTTTTTTTAGATCTGCCTAATAGTATGGGAAGGCCCAAATACTTATCAGAAGAACATAACTGTTTTACTCCCAGCATATTCCGAATAAAGTCTTTTTGGTGTGGTGGAATATCTCCCGTAATAAAAGCTGAAGACTTTGAGAAGTTAATCATCTCACCAGAAAGTTGGCAAAAGTTTTGTAAAATATCTTTAACCTGTCTGATGCCATTATTCTCAGCTTGAAAGAATAACATACAATCATCTGCAAATAGCAGATGATTTATAGTTATCGAGTTCTTGACTGCCTGGATACCTTTCTGATAACCCAGTGCCTCAGCATGCATTAGTGATCTTGTACCTAAGACCCTAACTCTAAACTCTTATTTTAACAACCGTACATCACCACAACCACTTCGGTCATTCTGAGTTATATCATCTCTATTGACCAAATTCCAAACCATAAGTTACTATTTGTAGAACCTGCATTCACACACCCCCTGTTAGTTGAAAATTGAGATAACACAGTTGACTACATTATTGACCATATGCAGTTGTTTACGGACTTAGCAGTTAATACTCAAGATGAAATCATGTTTTAATACAAACTACATTATCTCGAAGCTGCTACACTTCCACCACTCCGGCACTATTCAAGCCTTTGATTTTATCATCTTTGATCACTATGGAGAAGCAGTGGGTCCCATTATTATTAGTTTTGGCCAATATCTGCATGACAAGTGGGTGGGGGAAGAGAGTGGTGGAAGGAAATGGTGGACATATAGCATTTTCGACATTATCTTTTGGGTAGCTTTCTCAAAGCTAGAAGTCTCGAAGAGGTAAAAGTAAAACTAGTCTCTAGAAGAACGGAGGCTAGCGATTCCTTTAAGCAAACTGGTACAGTCTTGTAAAAATAATGAATGGAGGGCTTTTCCGGAACTTAGCTTATTATTATTATCCACAGCCGTTTATCTAGTTAATTAAAATTAGCAATTAGTTAGGGACCTTATTCTTATGACAAACGACAAGCACTTCCCCATATGACCACCTGTCCAGTTGAGAACTCGTCCACTCACTCACTCACTTTGAGTACGGATTTTAGTGCATTTTTCATACTAGTGGTGAAAGTTAGGTCATTAAATTATCAATGTCCGTACGGATCATTATGTGTCTCATTGCCTCCCATTCTCAACCTAATCCATATTTAATTATTAAAAAAAAAGTGTAATAAGCTTCTCCTTTTTTTTTTTTTTTCTTAATGGTGTTTGGCTAGACAATTATAATACCGTAACCATCAGGATTCTTTTCCCGTAGGTTATTATTATGCTTAATTTTTTTTTTGAAATGTTAACATGCTTAATTTTCTTTATAATTTACGTCCTAATTCTTTTTTGATTTGCTGAGCTTTCTCGACCGGGCATTTCAGGCTTCTGTACGCTCTATGTTGCGAGAACGTTTCAGTTGCTTTGCAACTTTTCCAATTCGCCAATGGTCGTTACAAACTTACAAAGTAGTGAACGTTATCATTTTTGGATGTTGTAGGACTGTGATGAAAATCCGGTACCAAGACATTGCATTTTATATAAGCGAAATCATTTTTCTCATCTGCTAAAATACATTACAAACTGCCATTGCACTGCACACTGTACTAAGTTGTCACCCATGTGGCAGATTATAACTGGTGAGAGAAAATCTTTTATTTTTTCTTTGACATATCACTTTTTTCCTTAACTTTGATCTTTATTTAGTGCACACCAATAAGTCCAAGATATTTTTCTATCGTGCTAGAATTTTTGCAAATCACTAGTATCATTATCTTAGAAGAAGCGTTCTAGTATGTAGTTGGAATCCACCCAAAAAATCTTGATTTTGGTCAACTTGGTTATTAAGTAGAATAAGCAGTACATGATGTGTATAACATTTGATTCTTCCAAAAGAGGTTTGCTACCTACAAGGCCATATAGCTAAGCAATGTAAGAAAGAAAAAATTTCCATGAGGTTAGACTTTTTTTTACAACTACCAAGTGTCTAATGAACTGGATATTTACGTTGCAAGCAATAATACACACATAAATTCAGAATAATCACAATTGGACTGGATAAACCTATATTGTTGAAAAACCGTTATATCTTTCAAACCATGCCCTTAAACCTTGCTTCAATCTGTAGGTTCTTGAAATCTTGTTCGTTGTTCCATAAAGACAAATTCATGCAAATAACCATGGAAGAAAGACTTGGATATATCAAGTTATTTCACAATTTATTGCTTGCGCAATGCAATAACACAGTCCTAACAAGAGTTGAACAAGAACCGGGTTGGGACCGGAAAATCAAGCTAAACCGAAGACACCGAGCCAAAACCGAATCAGAACCGAGTTCAACATCTCAGCTACCAGGTTTATAGTCCAGACGTCGAGTCATCACCAGTACACATGTATTGGTTCTTGGGTCATTCCCAACCAAACAGCACCGGAAAAAAAGGAATAATATAAGACTTTGATTTGATATCCTCATAGTATTTCTAGTCGCTAATCCTAGGTAGAGGATTTAACCTAAACCTAGGCCACGTGAATCAATCAGTCGCTTCTTCTTCTCTATTTCTGATTAATTACTCAAGAATATAATAATAAATGGCTCATAAAAGTGGGGACGATAATAATAAATTAAACATCTTTTTTTATCATAAAACCATAATATGATAGAGAGAGAAAAAAATTACCTAGTTGAAGAGTTCTACAAACGCCAACACAAAGAAGTTTCGTTCGTTGGATTTAAGTATTGATGAGTAATATAAACATCCCTTACATCCGTTTCCTTTGATTCCTCCTCCTACTTCTTTCACTGAAGGTTTTCGTTCTTTCAAGATCGCTCCTATAATTTTCTTTCTTGCCATCACTTACTCTCGAATTTTACTTCCTTTTAGTAAACGTGTATTTCACGAGTACAAACCCGTAACTAAAACTGAACCAAACCGAGCTGACAGGCATTGGTTTAGAATTGTACCGAATAAGCCAGGTATAGGTACAGGTTCCAAATTAAATCGTATCGAAAAACCGAGATGAATCGTACTGGGTGCACCCCTAGTCCCAAATGTTGTTACCTTTACTAGACGAAAACCTTTTGTATAGTGAACTCCATCAAGTTGGTTGAATGTTTAGGGCACCAATCTTGCTCAATATTTTTGCATTAACTAATGTAGATTCAACTTCAAGTAAAACACCCAATTGTGACCATAAAATTTCGGCATTCATTAGATATTTATAAGAAAATAATTTTTAGGTGTCGTTCTTAAGGCCTTATATTCCTATGTCGACTTAACCCACAATAGACTCCTGCCAACACTTCGATAAGCCTTAAGCTCAATGATGTGCAACAAATAAGTAAAACAACTGCTACGTGTATAGGACGCTTCACAAAATAAATAGTTACAAAATCAGGTTAACATTTTTAGGTTTCTCGTGGTACACACTTTTTGATCCAATTATGATATATGGTCTAAGAAGGACTAGAAATAAGTGAAGGAATACACTATAGAAATCTGAGCAACAGAAAAACATGAACGGAAAATATGTGAATCTAAAAAAAGTGGAGGTGGTGAAGAACAAACAAGAATAGAGCCAGAAATATGTAAGGCAAGAACTAAAAACTCATCACAAGCAGCATGTGTATGGTAAGAAAAAACCTTCCTTGTAGAGTTTTCATAGCCTTTATGGAGAAGAATATAACCTATGGAAGTATACTTAGAAGTTTAGTACTTAGTTTATAAAGTCCAAAATTAGAATAACATATGCAGCCAGAGACTTTGAAGAGAGAATAATCTAGTAGTATGAAAAAGAATACCAAAAGAAGAATGAGAATGAAGAACTTTTTCGCCTCCACTTTTTCGCTTCAAAAATAAAATAAAATAAAATAAAAGAAGAATTTTATTGGGAATATGTTAATAAGAAATATAGTAGTGTGAAAAGCATCAAATCAGAAAAACTAAAGCAGATTAGCTTGGAATAAAGACTATTACCCACCTCAATAATATGTGTTTATTTTCTTTTTTTAAGCTAGACAATTTTGTTGGGAGGTATGAGGACAACAAATTCTTAAGGAAATACCATTTTGTCCTATATAAACTAGGACTTTTAAATTAATGATTCATAATATTTATAAATTAAGATGATTTCCTCATAGAAAACAATAAATTTTCATTACCGTTTGAAAATGTTGAAAGCACAAAAGGCAGTCAATTTCAAATTTCATTGGGTATATCCAAATGAATTTACTATTATCGTCATTGATGAAAACGTATAGAATGTAAGTCCTAAAAAAATAACGCTGGAACAAGATCCCGTACATCACAATGAACTAACTCCAAATGAGAAGTTAAGACTCTACTAGAAAACAAGAAAGGTAATCTTTTACATTTTCGCAACTAACGAGGGTGACATAAAGACTCAACTGGTGGAGATGTGAGCTTTATTGCATTTGCAGAATTCATCCTTTGAACAATATCAATGTAGGCTGATCAAACATGTTGTGCCAGAGTCTGGAAGAAGCAGCAGCGGGGATATGAAAAACATTCTTGTTATGGTGAAGGAAGCGATCTACATGTTATGATAGTCAAAACCTTCAACAAGTACCTGTTTTGTAGTAAGGTCTTCAATTAAATATCCCTAAGGATTCAACTCAGACAAGGAACAACTATCTTTTGTAAACCTAGATATAGATACAATTTTTTTTTGAGGAATGTTGGAAATATGCCTCAATATTAACTACCACTTTGGGAATTTGTCCTGAGTTTTCAAATTTATGGGAATGTATCCCAGATGTTAGCTTTTCCATCCAGAAATTGTTAAGTAGTAAAACTCGTAAAAGTCATATACACCCTTCAACACATGTGTAAACCGCATACTTGGTATAGTACTCATCTTCTTCCCCAATTTCAGAAACCAAACAAAAATCAATTTCGTCAGCATACTAGAACTATTCGCAATTCTTCAAGCTTAATTAAAACCAAATCAAAAGTCCTAGTTGATACTCAATTGCAAACTCATCCACTATATTTAATAAGCCACCGGCCTCCACCACTGTTGTTTACACCAACAATACCTCATCATCATCACGAGCACAACACCACCATATTTCATCATTACCTGTGAGAACGTCTACAACAACATCAATGACGTCTTCATCCAAAATCCAACACATATACTTACATTAACAATTACCATCATAATATATCAAATAACTGTGAGTTTTTTTTTCATTACCAAAATCTTCAAACTTGTTGATTCTTTATATGATGAATCAGTAAACACATATCCAAAAATGAATTAGTTAATGAGTGTATCACAATTAACTAAATTCAAATTACTTTTTTTTTTGTTATTGAATTAGTCAACTCGAATTCCCATAAGAACATCGTGTCTTTATGAAAAAAATCAATTATTTTCTTTCAAACTACATTAAACAAAAACAAACCATCAATATAAAACCTTCAATTTCACATCCATCAAAAACCTATACAAACCCTGTTTGCATCTATCTACTGTAAGATCACTAAAACTGGAAATCAAGTAACCCTATAAATCGTTTTCACACATAAACCAAATCGAACTAAACCGTTAATTTAGTTCGTCTCTTTCTTTCTCTCAACGTCACTATTCTCAGCAATTGTCCCTCTCCATTGTCTCTCTAATTTATTTATTTTTCTTTCAAAGGAGAAAGAGATGCATGGAGAGAACGTGTGGTGTTTTTGACCTAATCGTGTAAGGTCTAAAAGGTAATTTTTCCTATCAACGAGATCCTTTCTAACGAGATATTGACTAGTGAAGGTACGAGATTGACCATTTAACAATCTTTGGATAAAAAAGTTAACATCTGGGATAGATACCCATAAATTTAAAAATTCGGTGCAGATTCCCAAAGTGACAGTCGAAATTGCGGCATATTCCCAATTTTCCTTAAAAAGGCACGTAAAGAAGATCAGAGAGTTTAAATTTCCTATTTTTTATTTTATAATTGTAGTAATGGTGATTGAAACTAACTAACCACTACCCATTGTGGTAATTTTGCTAAGAGTGTAAGGTTCATAACTAGTAAGTGGACTAACATCACTTGTCATGTAATTTGCTTCTTCGGAGCCTGCTATATATTCAATATACAGTTACGAGAAACTTAACAATTTCATCCATTGAAGCAGCATTGAGCTCCCTAGTCACTACGAAAGCTTTCTGAACATAATTGATGGAGTTTTTTTGGTTAAACTATACATGTGCTAGCATTTACTTGCACCCACGACTCATTCTTTTGCATATATGACAATCAACAATAAAGTACTAGTGTTTCATACTACCAGCACCGATCGAATTACCAGAAATACTTGAGTCTTGAAAAAAACAACATATTCTTGAAGTGATGAGCTCTATTTTTTTATGCTTGAACTAGTATGCTAACCTTATTTTCAATCGACCAAAAGTGAAATGAGCCTCCACATTTTTAATATAAATTACAAAGTTTTTATAATCATGATCTAACCCTTCAGAATATATATCATAAAATCAGAATTACTCACCCTTCTATTAATCGGAAAAAGATAATTTCTGCTAACCTTACTCTCATGCATATACTCTTCAACAAACTGATTGCTTCTCTTACTGCTCTGTAATTGGTTATTGACCAAAGGTTTGCGAGCAATAAATTATTTACAAACTATTGTTTTAAGAAAATCCAAAATTTCATAGAAGAAAAAACATTCATAATACATCAAAAGAGATCGGTTAGGTGAATTTATTATCCATACAACTCGCAACAAACCTGACAAACTTTCTCTAGTATATACAAACGATATTGATAGTTTGAGTTCCATTAACATTAAGATAATGAGTTGGTGCTTCAATTGTTCTTTTAACATAATCGTATAATTAATAGAAATGAGAATGAACTAAAACTAATTTATCCAAGAAGATAGTTCAAACAATAAAGTGTTAATAAAACCAAATCGGAAATATTTCTAAAAAGCAAGTGAAACAGGTATAATCAATAATTTGGAGCAGTAGTATTATTGTTGATAAGAGCCACCCTTGTTGTTGGTAGCTCTTTCCATTTGTGATTCACGAAAACTTACAATCACAAGCTTCAATAAATCTTGAAAAAATCAATAAAATATTCGGGAAAAAAACTTCAAAAAATAACATGACAAATAGAATCTTGGATGAAAAAAAAAACTCAAGAAACCAAAATACTAAACCATAAAATCTTGAATTTTGCAGGAGCTTTCAAGTAAATTCTTTGTTTTGCTTTAGTATTCTTCTTTTTTAAATACGCAAGCAGGTTGAAAACCATCTGGTGGGGTATAAGGACTATCTTCTACCACTATATTCTCCAATAATGACGATGATGAAAATGTTGGATAGTCATCATAATTATTTTCATTTGTGTCCATGGCTAGACTATTAAATATGTTTTTATCAATATTAACAGTCATGTCTAACTTCTGAAAGGAGATCAATTGTTTGTTTCTTTCTCTTTGAGAATAAATCTTACCTTCCTCCTCAGATAAATCTTCCTAACGAGTCCTTTCAGATCAACAGAACTAGTAGCAACGCTTGGGCTTTCATTGGCAACTTTTGTTGTAATTTCTTCAATAGCTCGGTTAGGAGCTTACATAGTTATTTCCTTTACAAATTCAAGTTCTACACTTCTTACCTTGACGTGATCTCTTGTATCTTAGCAACCTCAGTCCTTACAGCTTCAGGACGCCGCTTGCATTCTGTCAAACTATATCCAATATGCAAAAAAACAAACAAAAAACAGTCTTTCGCATGTAAAGTAGGCCATGAACGCAAAGTTATCCCTCTACCTAAAATTCCAACATGCAACTTCTCTAAAAAGTGACATTACTCGATTAATATCCAGAGCATTGTCATCCACCTTCAATGGTGTTCCTACAAAGCTTACAATTTCAAATAGGGCTTGCTTATGCCAATATTCCAAGCTAAATCCATATATACGAGCCTACACTTGAACTAGAATTTGTCTTATAATCAGGAATGAAATCCTTGGTCCAGTATTCTAAGTGCATGATACTAGGTTTCAAAGAGATTGAACCATTAGGACGATTCACCGAAATAGCATCAACTAAATTGAAACGAAATTTAACAAAAATAGCCTTTCCCGGGAGAATAGATTATCCATGATATATTGTAAGCAAATTTTTTTTTAAGCCTTCAATCTCCATCAGGAAAAAAAGAACCTAGGAAAGATTAGACGTCCAATCAAATTGTTCTTTATATTCATTGAAACCTCTGAGATATTCATCTTTATATATCTTGATTGATAAAGTATTATTCTCAATAATATGTTTTGAGAAATAAGAATTCCTTGATTTTTTTTCTAGAACCATCTCCACAGAAGGGCCTGCCTATATGACTTTTTCTGTTTTTCAATTAATACAATTTTTAGTTAAAAAAAAAACTAATCATACTCAAAAAATTTAAGACATCGCTACGACGAATATACATGCATATATACACACAGAACGTGCCAAATGTTACACGGGTGTAAGATTACAAGAAATGTTACCGCCGACGCACTATACAGTGCCATACGCTATCTCCAGCAGAATCAAGGTTCCGAAGTCTCCGTTGATACGGGTGTAAGACGTTTAGAATAGGAGCAGTGTACAAATTCTAAAAGCATGGGAGGAGGTGAGGCCGTAAGGACCAAATTCTGGATGAAATTAAAATGCAGGTAAATCATTTGTACCTTCTTTTTTGCTTTACGTGTCCGAGTGGTTAAGCATGTGCTGATCCTGAATTTAACATGGACGTACTTAAACTGTCTAATGTATGGGTTGTGCCCTGATTCTTGTCCAAATCATACTAATGTCTCCCACTCACATGTCAAATAAGTTCGTACATTTAAAAATTGAAGACTCCGGATTTAATAACCGAGGCGTGTTCTCGAAATCCGATGCTCAATCAATTGCCGGGGGAAAAGAAGCCAAATGATAAACAATTGAAATCAACAGATTATAAACAGAAAATCAAAAAAGAAACAGCAAATCCATTAAAAACCTTAATAGATTAGTGGTACGATTTTATTAATTAGTAGAGATAATAATTTACAGGTAAACAGAATAGTAATTAAAGGTACTTTTTTTCGTTTTGGAACATGATTAAAGACACCTGACCTGACTTGCTAGCCTACTTCAACGAAAGTAGATTATTCATGGCATTCAAGAGGCGTGGATGGACATGCCGTGGAAAGGTCAACTTCTTTTTTCGTTGTCAAGAGCTAACTACGTGTGGCCGTTCGCATACAGTACAACAACTACGTCAAAATCCAACTGCTCTTACGAAAATAAGATCTCTTTTCTTCTATTGAATATTGTTCTTATTTTTAAGATGCTTCTGCCCTGAATTTGGTTGTTAATACCCAATCTTGGTATTTTAGAGAGTCGGAGGACTCATATAACTATGAATTAAGGCTTTGGTAACGTTGTACTTGTTTATCTTCCAAAGATATCAACCTCCTATTAATAATTGTCAAATTGTTAATTAGGAAATATAAAAAATGAAAATTAAATAGGAAAAGGTTATTTATATTAGAGCACTTCCAATGGACTCAACAAACTTGAAGTTTGTTGATTTTGATCCCACTATGGACTCAACAAACATGAAAAATGGATGTACAAACTAACAAATTTGTTGGTTTGTTGAGTGAGATGGAATATGTAGCGCGCGCGCGATGTAAGACCGGGCGAGCTTGGAACGAACGCTGGCCTGTGAGCCAAAAACGTTGGCGCTTGTGGCAAAACCGCCCGTTGGTATTTCACATGCCAGCGTTTGACACAAAAGCGCCAACGGCTACATCTGGACGGCTATAAATCCTTGTCATCCAACAGTTGGAATTTTAAGTTATATAAATACTCTCCATTTCAACTCCAAATTCACACATCTAGTCTTCTTTACTCTTCTTCTCTGAGCTTAAAAAAATTCTTCAACTTCAACAAATTTTCCAATTCTTGAAAATGTCTCGGCCCTTGTTAGTTCGACGAGCTCCGTATACTAAAGAAGAAGATGAATCTATTTGCAGAAACTATGTTTTTTTATTTACTCAGCTTGCTTCAGCAAACTATCCATGGGTGAATTTCTGGGCAGTTATCCACGACGGTTTCTGCAGTGACACCCGTAATCCGAATCGTCGTGCTATATGTGAAACATTGTGTCCTCTTGCCATTTCCGACACACATTCAAGTGTAGCCTCCATTTGTCGATTCACCCAATACGAATCGTTTAGTTGGCTCTGCAACTCTTCGTTACTGGCAGTCACATTGTAGTAAGGATAACCACGTTCCATAGATTGGGAAACAATGGGGATCGTGGTTGGCTCACCTTGTGAAGTAATACTTGGCATCTCCCAACGAATTTTGGGAATATTTGACGAAGATGATGAAGAACTTGCGCCCATGGTGGGGTAAGTCATAAAGCATGGCTCTTTTGGAAGTGGCTGGCTAGGAACGATATTTGCATCATGGGACAGACGTGATAACCCTGGGAAATCAAACCCATAGACGTGCATGTTGTGTGTCCCAATTACAGGCTTCGCAATCGACTTGTACCAATTGACATACTGCGCTTCACCAATATCCCTCTTTGTATTTAGTTCATACCTCTCCCAATCGGTTCTTCTCAGCCGATCAAAATCTGATCCAAAGGTTTGCATCTGTTGTGGCGGGTTAATTGCAATTGTATATATACCTTGTATTTGGTACCACAGTCTTTTCCCCAGGTACCAAACCCCTCTTTCTGTTTCTGGAGTGTAAAAAACAACTCCACGCAGAGAATAATCAAGAATACGTTGTCCATCATTAAAACCATACTAAGGAAAATCAATGTAAGGGTGAACAACTACTTTGTTGTGGCTCCGAATCATCTGATGAAACCTCTGAACAAAACTGGAACCCAAGACGTCGCTGCTAGTGTCCTTCGCTAAGTTGGTCGAGATGTACATGTCCAACATTGGAAATCTAAGGGTATCGTCTTTAAGGATTGGTTTACCAACACGGAAGTAGGTATACCACCAATACTGCAAATTACTCCATAATTTTATTATTTTGACTTAATCTACATTTGTTCATAAAAATTATTTATACAGATGGAGATCCTGCTTTTTGTGTTACCTAGTATGTTATCATCCATAAACCCCATAAAGCACCAACAGATCAGCAACATGTGTATTGGAAGGTTGGGTCAATTCTAACCTAGATTAGATACAATTAAGATCTATACAGATGGGGCGATTAGGGGACTCTCGGAAGTTGCAGACGCATGCTTCATTTGCAGAGATTTTCCGACAAGAAACCTTTAGTCATAACCACTACGCTCCTCTATGCGTATTTTAAAAAAAAATCGGTATCCACCTCTTTTTCCTTTGGAATATTTAATATAGTTTTTATTACTTGTAATCTTGTTCTTGATGTTCTTAACCATAATCTAATTGATTTGTAGCTCTTAATGAATATTAAGAACTTTTATTAAAAAAAAAAAAACTTTTGATTTTTCATCGTAGAGACATTGGCGGAATTCAGGCTGTTAAGATAGTGGAGGCAAACACAAGTCTTTTCTGTAAGTTGAAGCATATTACTATCAAGAGATTTGACGCTTAACATAAATAATCTGAAATGTGATGTCAAATTCAAACAAGGTGATTTTAACTCATAAACTCCTTCTATCCCCTTAGGTCAGCTAAAGTCTTTAGAAGAGAAATGCATTTGATTGGCCTTGGTTGGTGAATAAAATCACAAATGCACATATTACTTTGGTGGGTGAACTTGTTAGCCGCTTATCTTCGGCTTGTACTTCAACATTAGTGTGTTGCATTTCCTTGGCCCATCCGGAAGCTAAGTCCACCTATCCTGTTTTCCCCCATTTTCTATTGTATCCTGGATGTCGTATATCCCCAACATCGTTTCCTGCAGAATAAATAACAGTTATTTCCTCAACTTTAATTATATGCATATATAGTTAGAGTTAAACATTCTTCTTTTTCTTTTTAGGGGGAGGAACGTTTTTACATCATATAATTTACCTATGATTAATTGACATCCTTGCCACATGACCATATTTAAGAGACAATTTTTAGTTTTAATTGGAAGTAAAAATTACCTACTAAAATGTGTTTTTTTCTTATGAAATCTAGCTCATAATAGTCTGCCAACCATGAACATGCTAAGAAAAGAGAGGTATTGATATGCCACAAAACGGTCTTTTATGTTCAAGTAGTGAGAATATTAGTCATATATTCCTACATTGTGATTTTTTTAGTTAAAGATTAATTAGGATCACTTTAAAGAAAGGCTACACCAAAATTTTACAATGCTACAAAACTTCAAATTCTTGAATCATCCATAGCTCCAGAGCACCAAAATCAAATTTGAAATATGATTTCTATGGCTATATGTTGAAGTGCATGGCTTAGAGGAAATGCAAACGCATTCATCAACAAGCAAAGTTCAGATATAGCAGTTCAGAAGAATGTTAAAGATCTTTTGTTTACTTGGTGTTTAGTTTTCAAGCAATTTGAGATTCCAATTTTTCATAATGTCATAAAAATTGACCTAATTATTTTGATCTTCATTAAGTAAGATGGGAGTCTGTTACCATTTTTCTATTTTCTCTTTGATTTTCCACTTTTTTGATCAGTATCTTCTTTGCCACTTAAAATAAAAGAAAAGAAAAGAACTGCAACACTTCGAACAGTTGGCAAATCATTGAGATCAATCATATATAATAGTTCACTTGGAATTACCCATTCTCCATCAAGAATCAAGTCAGAAACTTTCATATGTGGAAATTGAAGCATATAAGGATTTTCTAGATATACTTCTTTATTTAAGGGTTTCATCCAAAATCCATTTGTCAGTCCGCACTGAAATTTTATTACCTTTACCCACTAGTCATCTAAAGTTTTCTTGTACTTCATCTGCGGCCCATTTCATTCCAGGCCAAACTGGAGACTTCTTATAGTAATATATCCATTCTCCTTTTTATTTGTAAACTTGCTTGAAAGAATAAAGACATTTCACCCTTTCCATTTTGAATTTTCTAGAATAATTTCATGAGTAAAGCTTTGTTTCTAACTTCCAATCTTCTCAATCCCAAACCACCTTCTGTTATAGGAGAGCAAACTTTCTTCCACTTCAATGTGACTACCTTCTTTTTTGCTGGATCACCTGACCAAAGAAAATTTCTTATGATTCTCTTACACTCATTAAGAACTTTCTTTGGCCATTTGTATATTAACATGTTATATACTGATAAGTTGCAGAGGATAGACTTGATAAGGATTAATCTATCTTGAAATGATAATAATCTTCATTTCCATTTTGTTATTGTCTCTTGCATCAGTTCAACAAATCCCCAAACATGATATGACATTATACCTCCTGGAATGAGAGAGACACCCAAATACCTGTCTGGAAAAGTTGCAAGATAGATACCACATCCTTGAGAGAGCATATTTCTTCTTTGTTCACTTGTGCCACCAATAAAACATTTACTCTTTTCTAGGCTAATTATTTGACCAGAATACCAGATGAAGCTTGATATTCCTTAAATAGAGTCGTCAACTTTCTTACATTTCTTCTTTCACCATTACAATATATAAATATGTTATCTGCAAAAAAAAAATGTTATGGTTGAACACCATTCCTATTCACCATTGGCATGAACCCAATTACGAAATTATGCGATATGGCAACTACACGAAATATGACAACTACCTTCTCATTGGAAACCGAAGGAGAATTGAAAATTTCTAGTTTACTGAGAATTTACCTTGGTTTAAATAATATTGTAAGTTTTTTGAGTATGGATGTCACAGGCGTTTCACCCTTCACTGGTGAAGGTGTTCGAGCTTTTGTCCTAGGCAAGGCCATTTCGAATGATGTTTCTCGCAAACGCTCTAAATACTTGGACAAATGTGTTTCACATGGCTAGGGTTTGGGAGTTTTGGCTTTCTTTACCTTAGGGGAGCTTGGTGATGATACTATGTGTTTTTTCAAGCGTTTGAAAAACTGTTTAGTTAGCAATGATGCGAGTAGTGGAGTAGTCAGTTTTATCTTTTATAGGTTAGGTGTTGCCATTCAAAAAGGGGTGGGAGCCCAGCTTGTTGCTAGGCTACCAACCAAGGTTCTGTACGAATCTTCAAAGTAATTGTCTTTTCAGAAATTAACTATTGTTTATAATTTTTGAGCATCAGTTTTATTTTCGGACTTATCGCGTTGTACTCTTTCCTTCGTCAAGGTTTTATCCTTATGGATTTTCCTTATCAATGTTATAATGAGGCATCACATGCCTGTTTGACACCGGACCTCTTTAGGGACTTCTGTGGTTTTTATCTTATCTTTTATTTGTTTTTCTCATTCCTTGTAATAATTTATAAATATTAATTAAATCTTCTTATAAAAAAGGGCCTATATTGGATATTTACATCTTATGTTACATTGGATGCGGCCTTGTATTATACTCTATGAATACGTTATTGACCAACATTGACCGTATATTTCATTTATATAAATGATTTTAATTCCATGTTATTATTTTTAAATCATTTTATGATCGTTAGATGCGTTTTTTATTTTATTTTGTTTTTGTTTGCTTGTTTATTTTTTGTGTTTATTATTATTTCTAAAATAATCCTTTTTTCTTACAGAAAAAGAATTCAATTTTATTTATTCTTTATAATTTCAATTTTTCTGTAATTAGATTTTCAGTTGCATTCATTTTATATTCGACATTACTATATGGATCGGTAATATTTTTTTATTTTTTTTCCGAAAAGAGTACAGAATCCTCATATTATAGATTGATAACTATGGTTCTCATAAACAAGAGAATCCATTGCAATTACAAGATTATGACAGTTTTTAATATAAAGATAATGCAACATAGTTGTAAGTCCATCACCTGTCCAAGTATTTTGAATGGCATTTAAGTTACGAAATGTCGCTATGTTTGCTGCCTTTCTAATACTAAATATAAAAATTAAAATAAAAGCAGTAGCCTTGAAGTTGATACAGAAGTTTATGTTTGCTTCAAAGTCTTCACTAATCGTATAACGTTGTTGTCTAGCCTTTGCATATCTTCCCATTAGCAGCTTTAGAGTAGGTTCCGAATCACTTTGGAAAGTGATATTGTAGCCGCTCAATTCAGTTGCCCACCGGAAGGCAGCTTCATCACCTTTCTCTTCTAATTGTTCTCTAGTTGTACCGTCCTCAAAGGATCCTCTTGCCTCAATTGTATTACCTGAAAAATCCATAAGAGTTGTGCCAATTCCAGATTGACTTATTGGAATATGCATAGTTAGTGTTATGGACATTCTCATACTTAGATATGTTACATGTTTTTCAGGTTCTCTATTCTGAATTTTTAAATCTTCATCATGCATAGGATCATAGAAAAGAGTTTGCATAATATTGTAGCCAGGCCTGTTAACTGTCCTTGTATTATTGATAAACTGCACTATCTTTCTTGTTGTGTAAGCACTATTTTGAGTCTTTTTTTGGAAAGTGCACATCTCGCTTTCCATATATGCCAAGTAACTATACTACAAAATTCAAGCCATTCTATTATCCATCCGCCTTTGTTTTTTTCATGAAACCAATCATTTAACCATTCATGAAAGCAATTTTTTCCATTTATCACAAAATTTATATCAAAGTTTAAGTGCATCCATACCTGAATTGCAAAATTGCACCTGAGAAAGAGATGAGATAGGGATTCCTCATTCTCATTACATAAATTGCATTTAGTATTAATGTTAGGAAGAATTGCAGCTACTCTCATACCTGTAGATAAAATTGCCTGAACTGCTTTCCAGATGAAAAGCTTTATAGATGGAGTTACTTTTAATTTCCATATTCTACCCCAATCACAACCAGTAGTATCACTACTTCTATTTATTGTATTATACAAGGATTTTACAGTGAAATTACTTTTTTTTTCTAAGTTCCAGTGGGCAACATCTTCTAAATCAGTTACAAATGTTCAGAATTTTATTAACTGTGTTTTCATCAAAACATATTTGTAAATTATGTTCATCCCAATTTTTGTTTGCTGTGAGGAGATGACATACCTTTTTCAAATTCACAGTACCTGTAGTTGGTTTATGAAGTGGAGCAATAGTATCCGGAATCCATTTGTCCTCCCAAATATCAATAAGTTTCCCATTCCCTATTTCTTATCCACAGTTTTTCTTAACTTGTTCAACTCCAGTTAGAATCCCTTTCCATACCCAACTGTCCCCATCTTTTGGTTTAGAATTAGTATGAAAAATATCGCAATTAGGATAATATTTTGCCTTTAGAATTTTTGCCTCTAAAGTGTTTGTTTTTTGTTTCAGCCTCCACCCCATACCCCATCTTAGAATAGGCTTACGGATCGGTAATATTTTGCATGCGTTGGCGTTCCAAACAGATCCTTAAAATAGGCTTACGAATGGTTAACCAATAGGATGGCAACACGAGACGGGGCCAGAAAGGTACTGTAACAGTTGTATACACAGGATATATTAATAGGAAATTGCATCTAGGTTTCTCCACATGTCGCCACTTGCTTCTGGATTTTTCATCATCGATAAACTAGACAAGGGCACGTGTCTAGGTTCTGAAAATATGTAAAGACTCAACGCGTGTCATAAGACTCCTCGATGGCTGTGTTAGAGCACGTGTCGCGGTCTTCGTAAAGCATCAAGATTCGAGCATGTCCCTATAGGGCCCTACTGCTAAATACTACTGATCTCTGTAATAATTATTCATTAACAAGTACATAAGTAAGGTTTAAACACTAAACTATGCTTTTGTTGTTTTTTAACTAAAAATGGTTAATTTTCCATCTCTCCTTCCCACTAATCAACTACTAACTAGGGAGTCGAGTTGATCGCATCGCCTCGTCAGTACAGCTTGAAACGACTCAAGCTAACTTCCGATTCAAAATTGTCCACTGTCGACTACGATGATTACTCAGCACTCAGCAGGGTCTCGGAATGTAAGTACGGGGTTGGCAAAGAAAGTAAAAAAATGAAACGACTATACGGGGACTAGCTCATTTTTGAGGGTACCCTTAATTGATTATTACATCCATATTTCGGTGATAAGGGGTGTCTCTGACTCTCTGTACTAGGATGACAAGATTTCTCTATATTTACTACTAGTCAAACCATATGGCATATGTGCGATGCACATGCTTAAATTTCACTCATTTAACAACAGCAAACTTGATTATAATGATATTTTTTTCGTAAAATAAAATTTAATGTTCTTATTTGTACTCATCACGTAGGTAATTTAAAGAGATTTCCAAATAAATTAATTTTACAAAAATTGGACTTGTATATTAAAAAATATCAAGTTTTTTTTTTTTTTTGATATATATTTAAAACAATGACATTTCTATGTTGCAATACACCATATCCAGTTCCATTATTCACAATCAAACGTCGCATATAACTGAAGAGATGAGTGTCAAAAATAAGTTGAGCTTCCTGTAAGTACATTGGTGCAGTAGTTCTCATAGTATTGGGAAATATCTCCACAATTGCGCAGTAGCAAGAGCTCACTTTGTAGGTCCTTTAAACTGTGTATGGCCTGCATCATGTGTTCTGTTTTCTTCACACGATCTAGAACAATGTCACTGCAAAATTGTTGATTTGCAGGTCTCCCTTCTGTTGGTATGACAACTTATGCAGGAAATGCATATATAAACTCTAGAATTATATTCTTCGTTTATTTTTTCCCGCTTTCTTCTTATTGTTTGCTTGAAGTTTATATGTTTAATTGATTGTGGTTTGTTGAGTTTGAAAGTTTTGTTACTTTGTTAGGTTTTTAATACTATTCCAAGGTCATCAGAAAACCCACTTATGATTGTTTCCCATCGGATTTGATCAAGATGTGTTCCTCTTTTATCTCTTAAGCTTCTTCAGAATACTTTTAATAGCAAGATATTTGTAAAGCTTAAGTACATTAAAATAATGTCTATGGAAATAAATTCAATTCGTATCTTTCTTTAGCCTGATAAAACCGACCCGTTCCTTGGGTTTCCTCGAATAACTACGTTTCTTATTTGGGTTTCCTCAAATAAGTTGTTCAATAATTTGGTGATGGGGACAACTAGCTAATGACTTCTTGTATCTTTCTTAGTATTCATAAAGAATTTCACCTGATATTTATCTACTGTCACCAATCACTTTACGTATAAGCGTCGTGTTTGATGCTGATAAGTACTTTTCGATAAATAACTTTTCATTTATATCCATGTCGTTACACTTCTATGAAAAAGATAGTACAACCACTTTTCTGTAGTATTTATCAATGAGATTGAGAAAGTTATCAGCATAGCTTTATCAAAATTTGCTTAGGATGGCTTTAAGCTGGTCACACTATGTTGAAATTATTATAAGAGTCGATTTGGAAATTTGTTGGTGTTGTTTGGATTCGGTAAAAGAGGTAGGTGGCATCACTCGTGCACTTATTGAATATCTTTAGGACGATGCAATCTAGGTTTTAATTATAATTATTTAAGTTGTTACATAGATATGTCTTGAAATATTATGATTGGGATAATCTGAATACTTTGGCTTAGGTATAAACAACATATTTGATAGTTTATTTGATGATCAAGTAAAACTTTTAGGTTTCTGAAAAAGCGGGGGTCTAACAACCACACCCAATATTTCGTCTCGGCAATCTGTATGGACAAACTCCAATATATTTCCAAGAGAATCAACTAGACAGTCAGACTCAATCAAGGAAAATACATCCAAGAGTTATATCTCTGTTTCTCAAGTAAATCAGCAAATCAATCAGATAGAAATCCGCGAGCCTGATTATTATGAGAAACAACTTGAACGGTACCAAAGACCAATGTTCAAGTGTCAATCAATTTATATCAACAACCAAAGGTTGGATTATCTAATTGATTGAACTACGCACAACCTGTGATATTTTAATTATATAAAAAATTATAATGCGGAAAAGAAATAACACAGACACCATAAATTTTGTTAACGAGGAAACCGCAAATGCAGAAAACCTCCGGGACCTAGTCCAGATTTGAACACCACACTGTATTAAGCCGCTAAAGACTCTAGCCTACTACAAGTTAACTTCGGACTGGAATGTAGTTGAACCCTAACCAATCTCACACTGATTAAGGTACAGTCGCGTTCCTTATGCCTCTGAATTCCAGCAGGACTCTACGCACTTGATTCCCTTAGCTGATCTCACCCACAACTAAGAGTTGCTACGAACCAAAG
Organism: Papaver atlanticum; assembly: GCA_023531105.1. Lineage (NCBI taxonomy): Eukaryota > Viridiplantae > Streptophyta > Magnoliopsida > Ranunculales > Papaveraceae > Papaver > Papaver atlanticum. The sequence goes on along the minus strand of JAJJMB010005364.1, from coordinate 3,830,823 downwards.
TCGAAGACTTGATAAACAAATCTGTCTCACACAGAAAAGTTTATTGAATAGATAAATCTGTCTCCCACATAAATACCTACGAGTTTTTGTTCCGTCTTTTGATAAATCAAGGTGAACAAGAACCAATCGATACACCGTACTTATATTCCCGAAGAACAGCCTAGTAATATCAATCACCTTACAATGATCTTAACCGTATGGAAGCGGAACAAGATATTGTGGAATCACAAACGATGAGACGAAGATGTTTGTGACTACTTTTTATCTTACCTATCGGAGATTGAATCTCGAGCAAATCTTAGAGAAGATAGTACTCAATACGATAGAACAAAGTAAGATCAGAACACGCTACTACAGAGAAAATAGTTGGGTCTGGCTTCAGAATCCCAATGAAGTCTTTAAGTCGTTAACCTATAATGGTTTTAGAAAAACCTAGGTTAAAGGAGAATCGACTCTAGTCGCAACTAGTATCACACAGGAGGTGTGGGGATTAGGTTTCCTAGTTTCTAGAGTTCTCCCTTATATAGTCTTCAAATCAGGGTTTGCAATCAATGTTACCTTGGTAACAAAGCATTCAATATTCACCGTTAAATGAAAACCTGATTAGATTCAAGCTTATATCTTTCAACTGTTAGATCGAACTTAGCTTGTTACACGCAAATAAAATGTGCCTTCATTTAAATATGGGTAACCGTACATAAACGTGTACACTTGGTTGGCTCAACAAAAGTTAACCGAAGTTAGCCATATGAACACTTTCATATCAACCTTGTTCATCTTAATCACAACTAGTTCAAATGACTCAAATGAAACTAGTTATAGAGTTGTTCAATTGTTTATATTCTCATAAAAGTATACAAGACACAATTGAAGCAAAATCGATTTTGATTCACTCGAATCAATTCATGAACATTATAGCCACGGTTTGCAAAGATTGCATTCCTTATTATATAAATGTATTTGTTCACGAATAAACCGATTTTAGAACTTAACCCACTCAAGTATGCAAACGGGTACGCATACCTATAGTTCCGGACTTGGTCTGTCCTCTAGTATGCGAACGGGTACGCATACTGTCGTTCACGACCAAACTCAGTTGAATTCCCGGACTTGAACTGTTAAGCCGGTACGCATACTAAGTTCCCGGACTTCAACTGTTAAACCAGTAAGCATATGGGTATGCATACTATGGTTCCCGGACTTGGAATAACTTGTAACAGTTAGCATACAAGTACGCATACTGTGCTATATCCAATCAATGGTTAATTATTCTAAACTCCATCTTAATCATTGAAACATTCTTAGAAGATGGGAATAGATATCTCACACAAACTATTAGCTTCAAAGCAATTTTCAAGTGATCAATAGATTAATACGAAACATTCTGAGTCTACATCAAATGACTGTCTCACACAAATCATGTAAGATGTTACCAGGCGATTTTCACATGATCATCTTTTGACTTTCGTCAAGAATAAAGATGAACTTGGTTAAAGCGAAAGCTTATCAACACATATTTCGAGAAATATGTAAGCGAGTTAAACTCAGATCGAAATATCAAATGTGTATAAAGTGAAGTTTATATAGCTATACGACTTTTGTCGCAATAGGAGATAGAATAGAAATAGATTTCTGAGTGATAGATGAGTTCAAGTCTCCACATACCTTTTGTTGATGAAGTTCCACAAGCTCCCCTTAGTAGCTCTTCATCTTCAATCGATGAACCCCGTGAAGTCTAAAGCTCAACTACACATTCTATCCTAATCCGAGACATAGCTATAAGTAGACTAGAAATCAAGACTTATAGTTTTGACAACTAAACTTGATAAACAAGCTTGAGATAGCAACGCTTGCGAGTTCAACCGAGCAGTGCTCTAACAGTTTTAATTATTTATATATACAAAGTGTGTGATCTATATTATGAAATCACTATTATTTATTTTGTTTTGCGATTTATATATTTGACTAAGTGAATTGGTAGGATCTTACCATGGTATTATAGCTCGGTTAAACTATTGTTTGTGATTTAAGCCCCAAATATTAAAAGAAATGATAACAAATTTCATCTTGGAACCTGCTGGTATCAATTGATACCAACTAAATGAGTACATGGATGAAAAATAATTCTCGGGATGGCTAGATCGACTAAAACTCATTGTGGAAGTCAAAATTGTATGGATATACCTATAAAAAGCCAGGCAGGGAAACTCCAGGCTCAGGTATGAAACACTAAAGTCAGACAAGTAGTCATTTAACAAACTAAAAACTATGGTACCATCCGTGTACACTATAAGCACATAGATAATTAAAAATGCCATTACGGTTAACTTTAAAAGTAGATTTCAATAATTTCAGAGTTCTAAGATCAAATGAAAAAGCATCTTCCTTTACTTGCATCACTAACATTTGATTGATTGGTAGTTAGTTAAAATTCTTAAGTTCTCTTATTCACATCTATATTTTAATATATTATGACAAGAACGGATTTATTTCTCAGGAAGTGATGGATTATTAATTGTTATAGACAACTTTATGTAACCAATGGTTTTCTTTTTTGTTGTTTTCTGATAGTAATTAAAACTAGTTGAGCAAATCAATGATTAAAGGTAATCAATAAGATGATAACATTGGTTAAGGATTCGGTCTTCCATCACAAACACGCACTCGGGGTTAACTATTCGAATCGTTATTCATTCTCCCATTACCAAAATCCTTAGGGGATTCCGACGTGAATATACTCCGAGAATTTTTTTAGATCATCAAATACTATAACTACGCATGAAAAGAAGAGGTACCTAGTACACCGTCAAATTTTTCGTTCTTGAATCTGTATGGAAAATTCCTTGCACAGTACTCAATAAGTGTAGATCAACAGAAAAGATCGTTATACTTGATTGTCATACAAGAGTTCTTGGACGATATCAAAAATCAATATCCAGGATCAACTAAGTATGTACCGAAAGTGCACAAGATCCGAAATCCAACGAGTACGAGATTTCTAATGTATCTTTCAAGATATATAGATTTAACAAGAACAAGCCTTATGTGATCTCAAACAATAAGGGCTCGAAGACTATCTATGTTGATTACTTACTACTTGTAATATTCCTATTATAAAAATAAACAATATAATATGGAAAGAAAAATAACACGAGACACAAGAATTTTGTTAACTAGGAAACTGCAATTGCATAATAATCACGGGACCTAGTCCAGCTTGAACACCACGCTATATTAATCTGTTACAAACACTAGCATACTTGTTAGAGCACTGCTCGGTCGAACTCGCAAGCGTTGCTATCTCAAGCTTGTTTGTCAATGTTAGTGATCAAAACTATAAGTCTTGATTGATAGTCTACTTAAAGTAATGTTTCGGACTAGGATAGATTGTGTAGTTGAGCATTAGACTTCACGATGGTCATTAATTAAAGATGAATAAATACTAAGGAGAGATTGTGGAACTTCATCAACAAAAGGTATGTGGAGACTAAAACTCATCTATTACTTGCAGGAAAGTCTATTTCTACTCTATCTCCTGTATTGAGACAAAAGTCGTATTACTATAGTTTTTCGATTATGCACATTTGAGATTTCAAGTTGAGTTTAACTCGCTTACATATTTCTCGAAATATGTGTTGGTAAGCTTTCGCTTCAACCAAGTTCATCTTATATTCTTGACGAAAGTCAAAAGATGATCATGTGAAAATCGCCGAGTAACATCTTACATGGTTTGTGTGATACAATCATTTGGTGTAGACTTGGAATGTTTCGTTATGATTATTTCAATAACTTGAAAATTGCTTTGATGCTAATAGTGTGTGAAAATGGCTATTGTCATCCTCTAAGAAAGTTTCAATGATTGAAATAAGAGTTTAGAACACTTAACCAACATTGGATTATAAACATGTTGTGCACTCTTGCATATGTGTGATCCATGTCCGGGAACTATAGTATGCATACCCGTATGCGTACATGTTGGTTTGAGAAGTCCGGGAACCTAAGTGTGTGTACCCATACGCACTTACTGGCGTAGGTTTGTGACTGGAAATTTCTGCTGGGTTTGGAGGTATGCGTACCCATTCGCATACTGGCGAAAACCAAACTTGGTCCGGCTATTTCAAGTATGCGTACCCGTTTGCATACTTGAATGGTTTAAGTTCTAAAATCGGTTGTGACATGAACAAATACATTTATATAATAAGGAATGCATTCTTTGCAAACCGTGGCTATAATGTTCATAAATTGATTCGAGTGAATCAAACCTATTTTGCTTCAATTGTGTTCTTGTATACTTCTATGAGAATATAGCAATTGAACAACTCTTTAACTAGTTTCATTTGAGTCATTTGAACTAGTTATGGTTAAGATAATAAGGTTGATATGAGAGTGTTCATATAGCTAACCTCGGTTAACTACTGTTGAGACAACATGGTGTACACGTTTAGGTACGGTTACATAAACCTAAATGAGGGTACATTTCATTTGTGTATAACAAGCTAAGTTTGATCTAACGGTTGAATTTTTTTTTCTTGGGTTTAATCAGGTTTTCATCTAACGGTGAATATTGAATGCTTTGTTACAAAGGTAACTGTTAGAGCATTGCCCGGTCGAACTCGCAAGCGTTGCTATCTCAAGCTTGTTTGTCAAGTTTAGTTGCCAAAACTATAAGTCTTGATTTCTAGTCTACTTATAGCTAAGTCTCGGATTAGGATAGTAAGTGTAGTTGAGCCTTAGACTCCACGACGTTTGTCGAATGAAGACGAAGAACTACTCAAGGGAACTTGTGGAACTTCATCAACAAAAGGTATGTGGAGACTTGAACTTATCTATCACTCAAAAGTCTATCTACTTTATCTCCTATCTTGAGACAAAAGTCGTATTGCTATATATAGACTTCGATTATACACATTTGCTATTTCGAGTCGAGTTTATCTATTTCTCGAAATATGTGTTGGTAAGCTTTCGCTTTGTCCAAGTTCATCTTTACAAGTGACGAAAGTCATGTTGATTATTTCAATATCTTGAAAATCGCTTTGATGAAAAATAGTGTGTGAATAACCTCTATTTAACATCCTCTAAGAAAGTTTCAATGATTGAAATGAGAGTTTAGAACAAGTAACCATGTTTGGATATAAACATGGTGTGTTCTCACATTGTGTAAAATTCCAAAAATCGGGAATCCAAAGTATGCGTACCCATACGCGTACTGGCTATTGTTGGAAATACGGGTAAGTATGCGTACCCGTACGCATACTGGAGGAAGTTTCACGTCCGTGAATTTCTGCTGTAGTTTGGAAGTGAAAAACAAACTCAATTCGGTTACTTAAGTATGCGTACCCGTTTGCATACTTAAGTGGTTACTTTCTAAAATCGGTTTGTTCATGAACTAAAACATTTATATAATAAGGAATGCAATCTTTGCAAACCATGGCTATAATGTTCATAAATTGATTCGAGTGAATCAAAATCGATTTTGCTTCGATTGTGTCTTGTATACTTCTATGAGATCTAAGCAATTGAACAACTCTCTAACTAGTTCATTTGAGTCATTTGAACTAGTTATGGTAAAGATGAATAAGGTTGATATGAAAGTGCTCATATGGCTAACCATTGGTTAACTATTGTTGAACCGACTAAGTGTACACGTTTAGGTACGGTTACTCAAACCTAAATGAAGTTATATTTCATTTGTGTATAACAAGCCAAGTTCGATCTAACGTTTGAAAGATATTATCTTGAATCTAATCAGGTTTTCATCTATTGGTGAATATTGAATGCTTTGTTACCAAGGTAACTTAGATTGCAAACCCTGATTTGAAATTTATATAAAGGAGAACTCTAGCAACTGGGAAACCTAATCCCTACACCTCCTGTGTGATACTATTTGTATAAGCTAGAGTCGATTCTCCTTTAACCTTAGGTTTTTCACGAAACCCTGTAGGTTAACGACTTAAAAACTTCATTGGGATTGTGAAGCCAGACCAAACTATTTTCTCTGTAGTTGCGTGATCTGATCTAGCTGTTTTCTATCGTGATTGAGTACAATCTTAAGATTGGCTTGAGATTTATATCTCCGATAGGCAAGATAGAAAAGTAGTCACAAACACCTTCGTTTCATCGTTTGTGATTCCACAATATCTTGTTTCGTTAATCGATTAAGATTATTGTGAGGTGATTGATATTTCTGGGCTGTTCTTCGGGAATATAAGTCCGGGTTATCAATTGGTTCCTGTTCACCTTGATTTATCAAAAGACGGAACAAAAACTCGTGGGTAAATCTGTGGGAGACAAATTTATCAATTCAATAGACTTTTCCGTGTGATACAGATTTGTTTATCAAGTCTTCGAATTTGGGTCGTAGCAACTCTTGGTTGTGGGTGAGATCAGCTAAGGGAATCAAGTGCGTAGTATCCTGCTGGGTTCAGAGACGTAAGAAGCACGACTGTACCATGAATCAGTGTGAGATTGATTAGGGTTCAACTACATTCCAGACCGAAGTTAGCTTTGTAGTAGGCTAGTGTCTGTAGCGGCTTAATAAAGTGTGGTGTTCAAATCTAGACTAGGTCCCGGGGTTTTTCTGCATTTGCGGTTTCCTCGTTAACAAAACTTCTGGTGTCTGTGTTGTTTCTTTTCCGCATTATATTTTTTTATATAATAGAAATATCACAGGTTGTGAGTTGACTCGATCAATTGGGAAATCCAACCTTTGGTTGTTGATTGAAATTGATTGACCCTTGAACATTGGTCTTTGGTAACGTTAGAGTTATTCCTCTTATATTCAATCGGTCTCGCAAATTCCTATTTGCTGATTGCGGATTGAATTAAGAGATAGAGATATAAAACTCTTTTATATACTTTTCTCTAGATTGAGTCTGATTGTCTAGTTTATTCTCTTGAAAGTATATTGGAGTTTGTCTATTCAGATTGCCATACAAAATATTAGGTGTGGTTGTTAGACCCCCGATTTTTCAATTGGTATCAGAGCAAGCAAACTCGTTTAAGACCTCATAAGTCTGTGTTTGTAGCGATTTGACTCTATGGACAGAAGTGCTATCTCAATAAACGTACCACCAGTTTTCGATTTCTCGAATTACTTATGGTGGAAAATTGCGATGCGTGCCTTTCTTCAAGCGCGTGATTTTCAATCATGGGTTTTTGTTGTTAATGGTTATAATCCTCCGGTTGTTACAATAGGCACTGTAACTGTTCCAAAGGATGTTGGTGATTATGTTGCTACCGAGATTCTTGCTGCGAAAACTATATAAAGGAGAACTCTAGAAACTGGGAAACCTAATCCCCACACCTCCTGTGTGATACTAGTTGCGACTAGAGTCGATTCTCCTTTAACCTTAGGTTTTTCACGAAACCCTGTAGGTTAATGACTTAAAGACTTCATTGGGATTGTGAAGCCAGACCCAACTATTTTCTCCGTTGTTTTGTGTTCTGATCTATCTTTGTTCTATCGTATTGAGTACTATCTTCTCTAAGATTTTCTCGAGATTTAATCTCCGACATGTAAGATTAAAAGTAGTCACAAATATCTTCGTCTCATCGTTTGTGATTCCACAATATCTTATTTCGCTACCATACGATTAAGATTATTGTGAAGTGATTGATAATACTAGGCTATTCTTCGGGAATATAAGTCTGGTTTATCAATTGGTTCATGTGCACTTTGATTTATCAAAAGACGGGACAAAACTCGTAGGTATTTCTGTGGGAGACAGATTTATCTATTCCAATAGACTTTTCTATGTGAGAAAGATTTGTTTATCAAGTCTTCGACTTTGGGTCGTAGCAACTCTTGGTTGTGGGTGAGATCAGCTAAGGGAATCAA
>JAJJMB010005364.1:3770609-3822976 GCA_023531105.1 Papaver atlanticum | reverse complement strand
TTTGATATACTTTTCTCTAAATTGAGTCTGACTGTCTAGTTGATTCTCTTGAAAGTATATTGGAGTTTGTCTATTCAGATTTCCATACAAAATATTGGGTGTGGTTGTTAGACCCCCGCTTTTTCAGTAACTAAAATTGCAAACCCTGATTTAAAAACTATATAAAGGAGAACTCTAGAAACTGGGAAACCTAATCCCCACACCTCCTGTGTGATACTAGTTGCGACTAGAGTCGATTCTCCTTTAACCTTAGGTTTTTCACGAAACCCTGTAGGTTAATGACTTAAAGACTTCATTGGGATTGTGAAGCCAGACCCAACTATTTTCTCTGTTGTTTTGTGTTCTAATCTTGCTTTGTTCTATCGTGTTGAGTACTATCTTCTCTAAGATTTTCTCGAGATTTAATCTCCGATAGGCAAGATTAAAAGTAGTCACAAACATCTTCATCTCATCGTTTGTGATTCCACAATATCTTGTTTCGCTACCATACGATTAAGATTATTGTGAGGTGATTGATAATACTAGGCTTTTCTTCGGGAATATAAGTCCGGTTTTTCAATTGGTTCATGTTCACCTTGATTTATCAAAAGACGGAACAAAACTCGTAGGTATTTCTTTGGGAGACAGATTTATCTATTCCAATAGACTTTTCTATGTGAGACGGATTTGTTTATCAAGTCTTCGACTTTCGGTCATAGCAACTCTTGGTTGTGGGTGAGATCAGCTAAGGGAATCAAGTGCGTAGAATGCTGCTGGGGTTCAGAGACGTAAGGAGCGCAACTGTACGTTGATCAGTGTAAGATTGATTAGTTCTCAACTACATTCCATTCTGAAGTTAATTGGTAGTAGGCTAGTGTCTGTAGCGGCTTAATACAGTGTGGTGTTCAAAGCTGGACTTGGTCCCGGGGTTTTTCTTCATTTGCGGTTTTCTCGTTAACAAAACTTCTGGTGTCTGTGTTATTTCTTTTCCGCATTATATTTTGTTATATAATAGAAATATCACAGGTTGTGCGTTGAATCGATCAATTGGTAAATCCAACCTTTGGTTGTTGATTAAAATTGATTGATCCTTGAACATTGGTCTTTGGTACCGTTCAAGTTACTCCTCTTATATTCAATCGGGCTCGAAAATTCCTATTTGCTGACTGCGGATTGAATTAAGAGATAGAAATATAAAACTCTTTGATATAATTTTCTATAGATTGAGTCTGACTGTCTAGTTGATTCTCTTGAAAGTATATTGGAGTTTGTCTATTCATATTGCCAAACGAAATATGTGGTGTGGTTGTTAGACACCCGCTTTTTCAATACTATCAAACTTCAAACTGGAATTTAGTTGAGACCGAATTCACCCTCCAAGATACTTAGCCTTGGTTGTGCTCATGTACATCTTTTTGATCTCGCAAGACCCTACATAATTGATTTTATTGGCCGACGTCCATTATAGCCTTGAGTTGCTTCACCATCAATGAAAACTTCTGATAATTATCTGCCTATAACAGAAAGCCCATTGATTTCACTTTAGATATTTCAATCAAGGTTTAGAAATCTGCTCGCAATAGAATATGTTTAGCAAACCTCAAGGATCTGGAACAATTACATTCTTATCAAATAGAAGCCTAGATCACTACCACCTCAAAAGAACAATCCAAACAAATCAAATAAGGATTTAGATATTTATGTTGTAGAATCACAAAGTCTGGGATGAAAAGAACTTTGTGATTTCTATCTATCTTGTTCCTGATTTATAGCTCGAGAACTACAATATCAGTTGAACAAGATCCGGATTCAAGAACTATCAGGTAAAAGATAGTCTGGCCGAGTTTCACGAATCCCTAAGTGAAGTCTTCAAAGTCATAATTTAATATTGTCTCACTATAGGAAACCTAGGTTATAAAGGATGACTCTACCTTAGCAACTAGGAGTTTAGGACACCATAATGCTAGGAATTAAGATTTCTTATTGCATAGAGTCCTTTATTTAAATAAACTATCAAGGATTAAGGTAGATTTGAATTCAAGCTAATATTGCTTGGAGTTCAAGCTAAATAACTTCTCTAATGGATGAAATTCCTAGTTAGGATTCATAGATTTTCTTTGAATCACTAAGAAGAATGCACTGGTCCTGCAGGTTACGGAACCATGCACAATAGTTGTTCGGAAAGACCAAGTGAGGTCGTGAACCTTCAAGCGATAATTGTGTTAATAAAACTCAAGACTAAACAATAATCCACAAACCCAATAATATTTTGTGAATAAAGGTGTTTCAGAAGTGTTTATGAGAGATAGCAAAAGTGCAAGAATACCTCAATAAGTAGTATACAAAAGTACAAGGGATCATTTCAAATAATATTCCTGTTGTTTTCACAAATTTTTTACAAAAACATGTCCAAATTGACATATATAATATATGCAAACCGTGTTCAAATACCCTTGGCCAGTACATGAACCGCGCACAATAGTGGTTCGGCAAGACCAAGTGAGGTTGTGAACCTTCAGGCTATAATGGTGTTAAGAACACCCAAGACTGAACAATAATTCACAAGACCAATAAGATTTTGTGAATAAAGGTGTCTTAGAAGTGTTTATGAGAGGTATAGAAAAAGACAAGGTATACATGCTAGGTATGCATACTCTAGGCAGTTCGTGTACTTTTGCCTTAATACTTAATTCTCAGAACTATGTCAAATATGACATGGTATGCACACATGGTATACATACTCCTTGGCAGTTAGTGTACTTAACCTTTAAAAATAAAAAGGCTACAGAATTATGTCAAACATGACATGGTATGCATACGCCGTATACATACCCCAAACAGTTCGTGAAATTTTTCCTCTCACATTAATATTCAGAAATATTCTTAATAGCCATAGGTATATGGTATGCAAACCCAAAACAGTTCGTGAACTATTAGCTTGGAAATATTTCAAAGATCAATTTAGACTATGGGAATGTTATAAATACCCCCCATTTTAGTTGACACTGCAAAAATACCCTCGAGGGGTAAAAAATAACTTTTTTGAAGTCAACTTGGGAAAGTTGCTTCACTTCTGGAAACAACTTGTGCTAATTGCTTCCACTTTTAGAAGGTAGGGGTATTTTTTAAGTTTAATAAGGGTATATTTTAAGAGGGGGTATTTAAATGAGTTTCCCGAGACAAAAATAATTAGTGAGCAATAAATTGCTCTTGACTAAGATTATTGCTAAACATCTATGAATAACCAATGCTCGAATCATATTTCAAAAGTTTACACAAGACAAGCTTGAAATCCAAATTCCTTCTTCACAACAAAAAATCTACCAAAATCATATGAATAGTCTCATAAGCTAAAATGTAGATACTTTGAGTAAATAGGATAAGTCAGTCTCCATATAGCTTTGCTGATGAAGTTCTCCCAAATGACTTTGTCCTTCGGTCTTTAATCTTCGAGGGTATTCAGTGATGTCTGATACTCAACTACCATGCTCAAATCTTAGTCTGAGATTTGACTTGAGTAAACTTGAAATCAAGATTATAGTTTTGTACATCTAACATTGACAACAAGCTTAAGATAACAAAATTTGTGAGTTCGACTAAGCGATGCTCTAACTAAAAAGGAAAGGGTGCCAAGTACACCACCTACTTTTTCATTCGGTAACCTGTATGAACAAAACCAAATACAATTGCAAGTAGATTTAAGGCAAAGACCCTTGAACAATATGTATATAGAGTTTATCTCTATATCTTCCACAATCAATGTTTAGACTAAAATTCCGTGAACCAGATTGTAGCGAAGAGTTCTTGGACGATCTCAAAAAGCAATATCCAAGATCAATCTAGTCGTATCCAAATCAAGAGGATTTGAATTATAACAAGTGTTAAACTTGCAATCTATCTTTGAAGATAAGAATTCAACAAGAACGAGTCTTGTTTTTTATCTCAATTAATAAGAACTTAAACCATCTATATCAATTACGTACTTGTGCTATTCTTATATTATAAAGATAGAATAATATAATACGGAAAAGGAAAAACAAAAGACACCATAAGTTTTGTTAACGAGGAAAACTGCACCTGCACACAAAAAAAACAGGACCTCGTCCAGCTTTGAGTACCATGTTGTATTAAACCGCTACCGACACTATCCTATAATCAGACTTAATACTAGAATATGGTTGAGGTCAAATAAACCCTCCAAGAAATTCTACTGCAGTCGTGTTCCAACCTCAAAAGATTTCCACACACTTGATTCCCTTAGTTGGCATCCTTTACAACCCAAGAGTTGCTTCAACATCGGTGAAGACTATTGATACCAATCTTCCTCTAACAAATAAGCCTATTTGATTTGCTTTTGATTTTTCAATTTAGGTTTAGAAATATATTTGTAATAGATAAAATCCAGCAAACTTCATGACTTCGAAACACTTACATTAGTTAATTGAGAAGCCTGGATTATTAACCATCTCTCAAGAACAATCCAAACAAATCAAAGAGGAGTTTAGTTATCTAACTTGAGGAATCACAAAGTCTGAGGCGAAGAGAATCTTGCGATTTCTATCTATCTCATTCATGATTTGAGATTACTTAAAACCTCAAACATCAATAAAAACAAGGTCCGGATACACGAACTATCAGGTAAAAGATAGTCTTGCCAGGCTTTACGAATCCCTAAGTGAAGTCTTCAAAGTCGTAACCTAGGATATAGTTCAGGAAAAATCTAGGTTATAGAGGATGACTATAGGGTAGAAACTAGGACACAAGAGTGCCAAGGATTAAGAAATCATGTTGCAAGAGTCTCTTTATTTACATATTTCAAGGCTTCAGGTAGCTTTAAATTCAAGGCAGGGTTTCTTGGAATTCAAGCAAACACTTTCCCAGTTTAGATTAAATTCTTATTAGAAATCCATGTAAACAAGTGAGATATCTTCCTTGAAATTACACAAAAGAATATACACTATGGTACAGGGATTTGGGACCGTGCATAATGATGGTTCGTTATAGCCTAGTAGCCTTTGAACTTCTAAGAATAAATGGTGTTCAATAACACTCAAGACTTAAACCATGATTCACAAGCTCAAGAGATTTTATGCAAAAAGTTATCTTAATAGTGTTTATGAGAGTTGTATCAAAGTTAAACATGTTTGTAAATAATTTGTGAGCTTCTGCTTAATTCATCACTGGGTAGGTATGTGTACATTGTATGCATACCTAAGGACAATTAGAGAACTCATGTCAAAGAGTACGCATACTGGGTATGTGTACCTTTCCCGTTCATAAACTTAGATCCCAGGGGTAAGCATACTGGGTATGTGCACCTCCTCCATCCCGTTCCATAGCTCAGATCCATGGGGTACGGGTACTGGTTATGCAGACCTCTCCTAATTCCCGAACTCAGAGCAATGGGGTATGCGTACTTATCCTATTCTCAGAATACAAATATTTTGAAAAACTCTCTTTAAAGATTTGAAACATTCCTAAAGTCATAGACAATAAATATTATTGCTTGGACTATCTCCAAATGATCAACTTGAAACAAAAATAGTTCATCAACAATAAATTGCTATTAACTAAGATTATTACGGATCTACGAACATCCACTGCTTGAATCATATTTGGCGAGATTTATCAAGATAAGCTTGACTCGAAATTTTTTATTTGCAATATTAAATCTACTAAAATCATATGGCATAATATCATAAGATAGATTGGTAAATGCCATGAGTAAATAGGATAGTTCGGTCTTCACATACCTCTTAGTAGATGAAGTTCTTGCAAATATCTTCATTTGTTCTCCAGTCTTCAACCTCTGAGGGTTATTTAGTGATGTCTGATATTCAACTACCATACATTAATCCTAGTCCAATACTTGACTTTAGTATACTAGAAATCAAGATATAGTTTTGTGTATCTAACATTGACAACAATCTTGAGATATAAACTTGCGAGTCCGGCCGAGCAGTGCTCTAACACTAAAAAATATTTTCGTTAATAGATTTATTGAAATTTTGTGTAAGAATTGAGGTGTAGAGAAGGTGTGAGTTAATACATTTCAGCTCAAACCTTATCTACACCTCAACGATGAAGTTCGTGGTCCAAAGTTTCTTATAGATTAATATGAATCAGTTTGCATACATGAAGTACGTTTTACACAAACACTATCAGTGGTGCTCGGCAACAAGAACTAGATTTTGGGAGAAAATCGATGCAAATTTCATTGAAGAAACACTAAACTTAAAAGACGTGATCCTATAGGGTTTTCAGGTCACTTCCATATAATCATTGATAAAATGGCTTTCATATAGCGGCGATCGTGCTACCTAATCGAGCCAGAATGAGCGATAAAATTGTCATTAATGCAGTAAGATCAATTTTGATTTTTTTTTTAACATTTTCGGTTTTTATTTGACGTGATTTCTTTAATAGAAAAAATCATGCAAATACCAGGAATGAAAGTGTAGTGACGATTGGCGCCGAAAACATAAGAAAATTTCAGAAACAAGAGTTGTTACGATATTCTAAAATCGTTGAACAAGTATAATTCCATTTTATTAGATTGTCTGGAGCAAGTGCTAGCTATATCCCTGTAATCTCCTGTTGCATCAAATTCTCAAGGATCGGAAGTTTGTTCACCATTTTCTTCATCATATTTAAACTTAATTCAATAAGTGCATACTGGCACACCTATTGGTAATCCCTCTCAAAATTCAAACTCAAATCTCATTGCTAGTAAAATTGCAAGTTTAAAAGTATTACACACATGCAAAAAGACTGAGAAAATACGACCAAGAAGCATAAAAAAATGTTGCCTTTAACAATATTAGCAAATCACAGAATAACCAATACGTGCAATCGAAAGAAAAAAAGAGAGCAATTTAACGTACTTTAATGGTAAAGAATAATTATCACTGTAATTTCGGACAAGCATAAAATTCTTCAGCGAACACTTTAAAAACGAATAAGTAGAGATATGGTCTACGGATAGAGATTTTAACAAGTTACAGAAAACCATGGACAAGAAATAAAAGAAACAATTTAGTTAACATTATAAACTCTAGTGAAGATGAGGAAGATCATGAACTTGATGAAGTTAAGTGTCTGAACGATTAATAAATGTAATACTTAGTTTCTAACTATTCTAAAAGTAAGTTTGATAGAAATGTAATAGTTTTAGTTTTAGTTTTATTTTAAAATTAGATTAGATTTAATAGTTAATTTAAGTTAAGCGTAAAAGTATATTTTGAAATTAGATTTAGTAGTTAATTTAACCAAAATGTAATAGTATGTTTCAAGTTAAGCCAAATTTTTGAAAAAAAAAAATCTGGTCACTGACTGGATAGCAAGTTGGTTTAATGACTCTAATATCTATACTACACATGATAGAGAGCATTGGATCTTAACTGTTATGATTACAGCCTGGTCCCTTTGAAGAATAGATGTTTGAAAGTTTTTGAAAACAAAAATCAGAATGTCTGTTTTACAGTTCACTCCATAAAAAGCATGATTAATCAATGTTCTTTTGATATCTCTCTGATCCAACAGAATAAACAGCAGAAAGTCCATCAGTATTGGAAGCCACCACCAGTTCATGAGTTTAAAATCAATTTAGATGCTTCTTTTGACTATATGACTTCAAATATTGGAATTGGTCTAATTATCCGTGACTCAACAGGTCATTGCTGGGGCATCAGAGGAAAGCACTTCTATGGAGGAATAGATCCTGAGCAAGGTGAATGTCTGGCTATGAAAAAAGCAATACTATGGGCCAGAGATAAACACTTGCAGAAAGTTATCTTTGAAAGTAACTGTATAAATGTTATCAACTCAATCAAGTTTGCTAAGTCTTTAGTCCACTGGAAGAACCAAGGAAAAGTAGATGAAATAAGGCACTTGCTCTCTTTTGTTTCTTGTTTTAGTGTTACATATGTAAATAGATCGGCGAATAATGCTGCACATGTAATAGCAAACACTGCTAGAACTGATAGATCTTTTTTTGAATATGGTTGTAACATCCCATTTAAGTTTATCAAAACTATAAGGGATGACCAAACAATCTGTCAGTCGAAGTTACGTAATCAACCTTAAGAAATGGATGTTGGTTTTGCATCGAAAAAAAGAAAGTTGAGCTAAATTTTGTTCATTAAATGAAATTCATATTACATAAAAGAAACTAGTTAAAACAAAATAACAAATCAAAATGCTAAAACTCAAAGTATTACATCAACTAAACTAGTAAAATCATTTTTTAACCCCGTGTTCAGATTTCGATCTTGAATTCTTGTTACCTGCAGCTCTATAATTTCTTGTAGATCCCATATAATGGTTTGACATCAGACTTCAAATCTTCATTAGGATAATTAGCCCAAGAAGTATCACGTCGTGTTTCCTCAATGATCACGTTTTACAAAACTATGCACGTGAGCATAACTCTATGAATTTCAACTGGATCAAAAGAAATATGTGACCCAAAAAGATAGATAACTTCTCATTAAAAATTACAAATGAGTGCTCAACATTCTTTATTAAATCTATTTGTTTCTTGTTAAAACACTTGAACTTGCGATACTCTCCGGACTGACTGTAAACTTGAACAAAGTTGACCATCGTGGATAGATTCCATCCGCTAGATTATATCCATGAGTCTAGTTATTTTTATTGATTGTGAATTTTAGTTGGGGGCAAGTTCTATCCTTCGGGTCAACATAAATAGTTTGTGCAAAACATTTATCTAATTTTGTGAATCCGGAACTCCAAAAAAATATGTTATATCCAACAAACACAAGTAGACGCAAATATCATTGTGGTCAACCCTTATACTGACCTGCTAAAGCGGGAGGGCATCTCTTATGAACACAATGCATGCAATCAAGACTACCTTATGTTCCTGCAAAGCCTCTTTAATGTTTTGCTAGAGTAAATCTACCATCTTGGCCTTCGAGTTTTCCTGAAACCTTGGACAAAAATGATTAATCACAGCTTTGCAAAACATTAGGAGATTTGCATATGTTGTTGCTTTACTCACAAAGATATACTCATCAGTGGCGTCCGATGGACAACCATAACACAAAAACTCAGTAACTTTTTGTTCAGGACTATGTCCTCAAATATGGTGTGTATCATACTGATAATTAAAAATATTGGTTGTATATGACAAAACTATGTAATAATATTTTGAACCAAGTGTCGGGAAATGCAGAATCAACATTGAAAATCTTGATCAAAGTACACACATCCGACTTTGAGATAATATTGCATCATCTATTGCTATTATTTTTTCTTCCCTCGAAACGTCTATCTTTTTAGGAATACTTTTCTTGGCTTTGGAGGAGTAAGTATAAGCCCTGACATTGTAATGCCAAAATGTATTGTTTCTTTCTCGTTTATCCTCATCTGACTCATTATTCAATTGTTGCAACATCTGTAAATACTCTCATTACACATCATAATACCAAGTAATACTCATTTCCATCTGCTCACCGGAAAAATAAAAAGCAGGATCCATTCATCAGAAATTATGTCAAATTGAAAAATTTATTTTAGAAAGAGATCAATTTTTGTGAATATTAATCTATGTTAAGAGAGTTGAGTTAGTTCAGTTATGTAAAATTGAGTTACATATATTTGGAGATATAGCCGCTCAACAACGACTAATACAAAGTAGTTTGACAGAATATTCTGTGTTATGCCAAATTTTCCATAACGGAGAACCTCATTTGAAAACTCACATGCCTTATTATAACCAGTCAGGCTAGTGAATGGCTAAGATGGCGCGTTACAGCATAGCCGTCCTAGTCAGTGAACGACCAAGATGACACTAAACTGCATAGACTGTTAAGCGCTAAGATAGGGGACCCTGTAAGGCCAGTGATGCGCAAAGATGGATCTAAACTATAGTCATTGGCTAATTGATTGGACGATACAATGAAGCTTCATTGAGGAAAGGAAAGACCAGGCCAAAGTGACAAATGCAACATGCGATGTTAGCATTGACGCATATCCATGGAATTGAGTTGGCCCAAACTCAAGGATGATGCGAGAATGTTGAATAGGCTAGGAGTTGGCCTATGCATTAGTTCAAGGCTGGACAAATCTTGGACAGTGAAACAAGCTAGTAATACAAGAGCAGGCATTGCTATTGTCAAGCAAGTTGGATAAGTGAAGCATATGAGGCATAAATAATAAGAATGAGTTAGGAAAATGGTCAAGAAGATTGTAGCGCAATGTTGTCCGTACATTTTCTTAGGCCAAGAAGATTACATGGCCATGTTGGCTGAGTATTAACGGGAGGCCAAATTCAGTAATGTGCAAAAATGGTACATTGTGGCTTAGGTGACGGTTATGAGTTTGTTTTGGGATTTATAAGTGTGCCAAAAGTGTGAGACAAATGAGAAAGGATATAGAAGGAGTTTATAGCCATGAAGGGGTGTTTATAACTGCTTGGGAACAAGAGTTGAAGCTTGGCTCGATTTAGAGAAGAAACTATCCAGTTGGCACAGTTATTGGCAGTTATGGAATTGTCCCATGCGACAGATGGTTGTCCCATGAGTGTGCAAGTATTATGCATGATTTTTGGCCATTAGAACCCCTGTATAATAGTGTAGAGACAGTAGAAAATCAGTAGGCTTACAGAGTTAATTGTGAGACTCAAATTGAGGGAGTTTTGGTAAGGAAAAGGCTAGGTTCAAGAGGAACAAGTCCGTGTAAGTACCTAAGTGGGAAATTTTTGTATATCTTCCCTTTTATGTAATAAATGGATTAATTGTGTCATGTTCTTAGTGTTCTTGGTTGTCTGATTATGTTAATGAATGTATGGAAATGTTTGAATGTTTTATGTACACCTTGTTGGCTCAACAATAGTTAACCGAAGTTAGCCATATGAACACTTTCATATCAACCATATTCATCTTAACCATAACTAGTTCAAATGACTCAAATGAAACTAGTTATAGAGTTGTTAAATTGTTTATATTCTCATAGAAGTATACAAGAAACAATTGAAGCAAAATCGATTTTGATTCACTCGAATCAAGTCATGAAC
This sequence comes from Papaver atlanticum, assembly GCA_023531105.1. Taxonomy (NCBI): domain Eukaryota; kingdom Viridiplantae; phylum Streptophyta; class Magnoliopsida; order Ranunculales; family Papaveraceae; genus Papaver; species Papaver atlanticum. The sequence continues at coordinate 3,811,959 of JAJJMB010005364.1, read as the reverse complement.
ATTATAGCCACGGTTTGCAAAAGATTGCATTCCTTATTATATAAATGTATTAGTTCATGAACAAACCGTTTCTAGAACTTAACCCACTCAAGTATGCAAACGGGTACGCATACTTAAGTAGCCTGACTTGGACTGTGTCCGACAGTATGCGAACGGATATGTATACTATCACACATCCAAAACAACAGTTGAATTAGCACGCGTACGGGTACGCATACAAAAGTTCCCAGACCTCAACGGAGTTCGCCATTACGCGTACGGGTACGCATACCAAGGCTCCCGGACTTTACCTGACTTTCCAAGTACGCATACGTGTATGCATACTATACCGGTTTTGGATCAACATATATGCAAGTATGCATACGATGTTTATAATCCAATTATGGTTAAGTGTTCTAAACTCTATTTCAATCATTGAAACATTCTTAGAGGATGACAATAGTTGTTTTCACTAACTATTAGCATCAAAGCGATTTTCAAGTTATTGAAATAATCAATATGAAACATTCCGAGTCTACATCAAATGACTGTATCATACAAATCATGTAAGATGTTACTTGGAAATTTTCACATGGTCATCTTTTGACTTACGTCAAGAATATAAGATGAACTTGGTTCAAGCAAAAGCTTACCAACACATATTTCGAGAAATATGTAAGTGAGTTAAACTATGCTCGAAATATCAAATGTGTATAATCGAATGCTATATAGTAGTACGACTTTTGTCTCAAGAAGGAGATAGAGTAGAAATAGACTTTCTGAGTGATAGATGAGTTTCAGTCTCCACATACCTTCATCTTCAATTGATGAACGTCGGGAAGTCTAAATCTCAACTACACAATCTACCCTAGTCCGAGACATTACTATAAGTAGACTAGAAATCAAAAATTATAGTTTTGATCACTAAACTTGACAAACAAGCTTGAGATAACAACGCTTGCGAGTTCGACCGAGAAGTGCTCTAACTACAAGTATTACTCGAAGACCTGAAGAACGTGAAGAAGTAACGAGCTACAACGACGACATCATCCTTCCTCTTGAGGTTAGTAATATTGACTTGAACAGTTTCATTCCTAACGTGTCTTTCAAGTCGTGTTATATTGAAAACATAACTGCGAAGCTGTGTATGAATATTTTACTCTAATAGTGAGACATGATCATATGATCATAGTTTTAAGGAATTAGACTATGAAGTATAACGCTTATCTTTTGAACTTCGTAGTTATGACATCGACATAATCTTATGGATGTTGTGATGATTATGAGAATGGGTAAAGGTGAAGATTTCATCCTAGGAAACAATGTTTTACATTTGTTTAAAGGAAGTACATTCATGAACTTGTTTTATGAATCGAAAGGGAAATCGCTAGGCTTATTGGTATGGCTATTCATTGCAAATCTTTGGATTACCAATATGTGTGAGATGGTAGAACCGATCGTAACTTGTTATGTATCTTTGTATAACTAATTGATAGACGCATTTATGTGTCTATTTTCATCTCTATTGTGTATATTTTTAGTACCAATTTTTGTACTTATTTTGGTATTTTATCCCTTTGTAAGTGTTTTTGGAGAAATAGGCTTTTGCGGCGAAATTGGCTCGAAAAGTTGTTAAAGACACCTAGAAGGACATTTGCTACTCGGACTCTCACTTTGGATAAGAGGTAACCCATTTCCAAGCAGCTACTAAACACAGACCGAGACTGGATAGGGGGACTCCACTTCTTCACGTTTTAGAAACAAAATTGGCGGGGAAAATGGTTTTCACGGACAGATTTTAGGGTTGGAGTTTTGATCGATTTTTATGGAGATTAAAGGGATGAAATTGATTGGGTTTACTCCTTAGGACTACACAGGCCTGGTAAAGTCTTTGGATTGAACCCAAATTGGCTAGAGATCGAATTAGAGCAAAACAGAGGTGATGGAAGTTTCGGGTCTTTGATGAATTATTTTAGGAATTTCAGGGAGACTAAAGGCAAGATTTTCTTCCCAAAGCTTGATATCTATCTAAGGAAGAGTTTAGAATCAAAAGTAAAGCTCATATACGCGTAGAAATCCTAAAACAAGAAATTGCCGCAACTTTGCCGTGAAGAGAAAGGAAGAGATTTTGGAAGATTTTGGAGAGATTTAATCGGTCTTTTGATATAAATAGGTTGGTTGGGTCATATAGAAGAGGTGTCGAAAGTTAGGGGAAGTTTAGAACACCATAGAGCCGAGAAATCAAAGTTAAAGAAAACCTGCTGCTGATGCTGCTGAAGAACACGAAGAACTTCGACCCACACCGAACCGTCGCAGAAGCAGTCTTATATTCAACTACAGAAAGCTGTTATCATTTCTGAATGTAATCGCTTTAAACCTTCAGCGACCATTACTTTCCTTACAAAAAGCTTTTTGTAACTACAGCTCGTCCTTTTTAATAAAAACACATTATTTGATCAATGAAATCAACTTTTGAGCATATTTCTAATATGAGGAGCTAAACCCCTTAGCCAAGGCAACGGAGGAAGCCATTGTTCCATGAAAAGTGGTATAATTCTATTTTAATTATTTTTACAATCTTTTACATGATTATTTGCATAAAACTAATATTGAAAAATTGATTTTTATTGAGTGGTTGTGAATTGTTTTGATGGAACATGCTAGGTTTTAAAACTTTTGATGTTTCATGCTTTATGTTTACAATTATTACTTCAAGAATCCATTAGAGGCAAAATATTAGAATCACTTTAAAAGAAAGAATTGCATGAATATTGATTAGATTATATCACTTAATTGGTCAATGGTGGAATCCAGAGTCTCGGTGTCTTTTTATAATTTGATACAATTTTATTTGAGTTATTTAATTTAATTTAAGTCTAAAAAAAAATCATTCACAAGTTCGAGAAACGAATCTTTTTACCACTATCTATAAATCACACCACTAATCACAATGCCTAACTTATGATTTGGTATGACTAGTTTTGATTAATTAGTGTACCCAATCCTAAGTAATCACCTGAGATGGTATGATCGATATTTGTAATTGGTGTGACCGATCCTAGTAATTGGTGTGACCGATCACAATAGAGTTGTGTAATCGATCCTTATAATTGGTGTAACCGGTCATAGTAATTGGTGTAACCGATCCTAGTGACTGGTGATGCGTGTCGTAACCACAACAAATTAATCAAGATATTTCCCACTAATTAACTGGTAATATAGCGGTAGTAAGAGATCGTTCCCACGGAGAGCTATGTAATTGATAGGTTATTTGATCAGCAAAATAAAATAAAAGACAAAGGGGGATTGTTTAAAAGTGAAATAAAAAGAAACAAATAATAAAAAGATGATCAAGGAATCCTTCGCCGTTACCAAGCGGTAACTGGATTAGTATACTTATCTATCTTCGTTAGAACCATTCATCACCAACCATAGGAAAGCAGCTGGCGCAGTGCTATCCCCAAAGCTCCTTATGTAACCGGATACCGAAGTGCTCGCATATCAAGTTCTATCCAACTGAACCACCAAGTAGTAGCGCACTCAAGGTGTAACCCAACCGGAAGCTTTAAGTTATGTGAACTTAGGTTGATCCTAGCAGTTAGACTCTTAGCGCAAAGTCCACTTACTAGTGTTGTCTTCACACACGATTGCTCCACAGAATCCCTCTGCGAGGTCTCACGTTCTCTACTTGTGTAGGGATTATTCAACAATTACACGGATATCCTAACCCTTTACTAGCAATAGAATGATCAAAAGATTAATCTAGCGTGCACTCCAAATAATCTAATTAATCAATCATGAACCCTAGAAATAGTGAAAACAAACGATGATGATAAAACTCTGAATAGATTTGTATAATAATAAAGCTTCACGCTAGCAAATTGAATTCATCCTCAATCAATAAAGGTTTAGTTACACATAATTACAAGAAGAATGGGTTCCCCCTAAAGGGGTAAACCCTAGGTTTTGATATAAAAGATGTAATATGGGAGGTAGAATTATGTCTCCCAAGGTATGGTATATCTTCTTAAGGCTCTGGATGTCTTCTTATATAGAACTCTCAAAGTTAGGCTTTAGAATCCTTCCGGGACCGTTTTTCCTTAAGTTGCAAGTCAATTTCGCGTCCAAATATGTCCCAGGAAGTTGTCAGGTTCGGCTCATAATGTTCCGACCTTTCCCGGATGAACCTGACTAGTGAATTTTACTCCAGGCGAGTGTTAAGTTCGGCTCACTTGATTAAATTGCTTTTGAGCGGAACACTCTCCTGTATACTCTTCGAAAATATTGATTTTTAAGCTCCAGGTTCGGATGACTCGAGCTGATGAAGTTATCAGTCGAACCTCTCTCTGTAACTTCAAGTTTTTAACCTTGTTTCGCCTATAACTTCTTTGTCCGAACTCGGAATGACCTCATTCTTTTTTTGTTCTTTTCGTATTCTTGTTATCTTCAAGATGGTATTAAGAACTCCTAGATTTGAATGAGTTTAATTTGGAATTTGGCCTTCCTTCATTGATAGACTCCACTTCCTTTCTCATTTAAGCACTTTATAGCTCCTTTTTGGATGATTCACCTAATATGACACATAAACTAGAAAATAATCATAATAACAAGTAATATGCAAGAATTATAGATAAAAAAAGTATGGAATTGACATTCTAAACTTGTAAATTAAGCGCTTATCAACTGGTGTGACCGATCATAAGAAATACCATGTGTATATGGTAACCGGTCCTGGTAATTGATGTAACCGATCCTGGTAACTGATGTAACCGGTCCTGGTAACTTCTGTGACCGATCACAAGTGTTCCATATTAAGGTATAACCGATCCTAGTGATTGGTAAAACCGATTGAACCCATGAATGTGATTTGATATTTGATCAATCACATAGTTGTCTTGGAATACAGATGAACCAATTCTAAACTTGTTTGGAAGTGTGGTATAATCGATTCCAAGATTGTAAACATGAAAGATGATTTACAAAGAAAAGATGTCAACATACTTTGAACACGAACAGTAACTCTTATCTTTTATTGTTCAAAAATATTTCTTAATTACTCAAGGAGATCCCGTTCCGAAATAAATTAAAAATCTTTTAATTAAGGTTGTTAGTTTTATATGCTTTAATTACCAACAATTAAATGCATATCTCTGGAGAATAAAAATTAGTAATGTGTATTTATTAATTGGATATTTTCTATTGAGAGATTTCAGGAAATATTGGACAAAGCATTTACTGGAATTATGAAAACCGAATGGGAATTTATTGCATATCTTGAGAATACTTTCGGTTTTGGAAATTCCTTGGTGTCCAAATATCCTTGGTCTATAAATACCTAAGTTTTCATTTCTAGCAAACAATTCTAAGAGCCGGGCAAACTTCATCTTTTTGTTGTTTCTGGTGGAGCCATCTATTAGGAGAGGAAAGTACCCTAATTAGGCGAAATTTCTTACGACCGTTCGTTTAAAGACTTTTGTGGGACCAAGAAGCTCTACGAGTACCGTTGGTGGGAAACTAGATAATTGCAGTTTATTAGTTTTCGATTGGTTTGATTGAATAACGGTTGTTGAAACTTTGATTGCACCTAGTTTGTTTATTCTTGAGAATCTTCTCTTCTGATATAAGATTCACTCAAACTAGATCGAAGTATCGACGGGATCTTTAGAACTGTTTGTAGATCTAAAGACATCTTGTGATAATCCATTGTTAACAGACTCCGTTCTGCTCGTGATTTATCACAAGAGATTCAAGTAGTGTTGTGAAGGTTTAATTGAAGATTAAAGAAGATTTGAAGACGAAGAAGATTTCTTATTGGTTTCTCATATCTTTGTGCAACACAAACCTTGATCGGCTGGGATCCAACTAGAATCAGATTTATTTGATTGATTAGCTGCGTGAGATCGGTAACGCCTAATGGTTCTCTTGAGATCTATTTTGATTGTTCCGAATCCGAATCTTATTACTTAGTTAATAGAGATTGGATTGATCTAACCAGGCAAAGGAGTTTATTAGTTTAAACGGAAGATCCTTTGCATATGACTTGAGATATCTTTATCTTAAAGAATCAATAAAGTTGTTACCAAACAGATTTGTTGTTCATTTACTGTTTGGAATACGATCCAAATGAATTGTTCCAGTGCGTACACTCATCAAAGTCGGAAGCGCAGGGATACTGAAGAAACTAAGTGAACTAGGGTAAGTTGCTTGGTCTCAACTATACGAAGTGTGAACCGATTTGTTGTATTGTCTCGACTCAGTCTATAGACAATCACTTTCGGTAGAGGACTTCTAGGTGGATAAATAAAAGATTGTGGTGTATTTGGGTACCCTCGTCTTTTCACATAGGACTTTCTATTCACGTGCGTGACTGTAGAAGTCGAAGGCGCAGGGATACTGAGGGAACTAAGTATCTAGGGGTAGTCTTCTTGGTCTAAACTATACGAAGTTGGTATTAGATTTTGTATAACGGCTTAATTCTGAGAGTATTCAAAATTGGACTAGGTCCTGGGGTTTTTCTGCATTTGCGGTTTCCTCGTTAACAAAATATTGCTGTGCCTTTTACTTTGATTTCCGCATTGTAATTCTTTTTTTATAATAAAGTAAAATACACAGATACTTTAACTCCGTAATACTTGATAGTGATCCTATAGAGTTTGGTTATTACCGATTTTTTTTATCAAGTAACACACTTTGTTGTAGTATTGTCTCGATCTTGTATCCATAGTTAATCACATAAGTTATCTTGTTGTTTTATTGTCTTGATCTCGTATCCATAGACAATCACACGAAGTGTGAACCGAATCGTCGTATTGTCTCGACTCTGTCCATAGACGATCACATTCGGTAGAGGACTTATAGGTTGAAACAAAAATATCGTGGAATATTTGGGTACCCTCATCTTTTCAATTGGTACCAGAGCAGGCAAACATGAAAATATCTAGCAATCTGTGTTTGGTGCGATCCAACCTATAAGAATTGAATCTAATAGCTGATTCATTTAACGTAGTAGCAGGATTTGACTACTTCAAAGACTCGTGGTGGAAGACACGAATGAAGTATATGATACTCTTGTTCCTAAATTTGTTAGGAATTGGGATTATGTATATGTATGTCTCGGTTGACTTACATAATCCCTTGACTATAATAGAATTTTATCTCATGGTATTGAATACTAACAAGTTTAGTAACAATGATACAATATTCTATGTGACATGTTTTATCTTGAAAATGCATACGATTCCACATGAGATTTTTCTAAGTATGAACCATGACTATTTTGTTCTTGAAAAATCTGTGATCTTAAATATATTTTGTACTTGTTACCCAAATATATATATGTACATTTTCAGATCTAAGACTGTCAATGTATCGCTGATTAGGATGTGATTTTGGAATCTTTGTGATTATACAAATGATGATTTTTCGGTTAATAATTCTATTAACAATGGATTGCTTCATACACCCCACAATTGTTTTAATGAAGCAAGTGATCTTTTAAAGTATTATTGGATCTGTGATTCTAAAGATATTTTTTATAAATATCTTGTTATGTTCAAAGTTGTTTTTGTATACTCTATTGGAAAATTCTTGAGTGAATTTCAATAATTATTATCAAGTTCTTATAATTATAGAATAAACAAATACTTGGACATAAATATAGAATTGATCCATAATATAGATCCGGTTCAAGAAAAATCGGGTTTCCAAAAGAAAGACCTAGCTGCAAAATCGGATTTGTTTCCCCACAAATTAAGGTTTCCGATTTTGGAAGGATTTCCTAAAACTAGTTATTTCCAAAAATTGATATCTTCACTCCCTATAAAAGAAGATTATCTTGTGTTGTTTTTTCAAACATCATGGGAGAAGTTATTCAAACCTGTAACTAGGGTTTTTCATATATCACTGATATTTGAAAGTATGAGAGAAAGGAAATCAAGAGAAAAAACGTCTGAAACTGACAACCTGGAATTGAATCCATATATTCCTTTTGCTGATATTAGGAAAATCAAGTACCCTCACTTGATCAAAGACAAACATGAACTTACAAACTTTGTGGATAGTACATGTTTTGAGAAATATCAAGCTCTAAAAGGAGTTAACTTCAATGCTGAAAAGAGATTCAATTCAGATGTTTCAGAAAGTAAATATGTAAAGTTTTTTCAAGACCGAAACTAGGGGAATTTGTTTGGGTTTGAAAAATACTCACCTAATATAGTAAGAATCTTCTATGCTAATATTCATAATATTGAACATTATAATCTTACTTTTAACACTCTTGTTGGTTATACGTTTCACCAAGTCAATACAGAGATAATATCAAAGATCATTAAGTACAATGTGAAAGGCAATCACTTGATTACTGGTTTTGAAATTGATCATGTTAACATTTCAAATCGTATCACTGGAAAATCTGTTGGATGGAAGAATTGAAGAATGCTAACCAAAGAAATGCCCTTCTACTTAAGGGTTTTCGGTAAACTTGCAATAACAACCCTCTTTGCTTGCACAAGAGATACATCACAATAGGACAAGGAATTTGCTGACTTCGTATACTTTCTTCTTAAAGGTGAATGAAAATTGATCTATGTGGAATAATTATAAATCAAATGATCAGGATCTCTGAATCCATCACTGCCATAACGTTCAAAAGAAATCTTGGATATCCTGTCTCATCACCAACATTTGTGAAAACACAATGGGGAATAATTTTGGAGATGAGAAATTCACTAAAACTATCTCTCAGAGAATTATCAAGCAAATAAGTAAAATTCGAAATTAAAGAGGAACTATTGCTTCAACTGCTCAGATCTATAGCAACAGAGATCTCGTGTTCCATATCTTACGTTTTTGGTAAACAATTGAAGTGTATTCAGAAACAGCTAGACTTCCAGAAACTCTTAAAGGAATCTTAGAGATCAATGCTGAGTTGAAAGGCGAAGTGGACCAAGAGTCAGAACAAGAATCTGATGAGCAGCTGACAAATAAGGAGTGTTCTACTTCTTAGATCTCAAACATGAAAATAGACATCAATCTTTTGATTGTATAAGGTCTATTTTTGAATAAAACTATCATTATTATTTATGAATAAAATTATTATTTTATAATTTTTGTTTCATGTGATAGTTACCGATTACATAGCCTGTGAATGAATGTTACATTTTTGCTATGTGTATTCGGTTTATGGGATGTCTGATTTTGGTTTTTATTAACCTTAATATTCGATCTCATATGATGTAACCCTTATGATTTGTGTGGCTTTTTGATTTAGCGGGATTAAGTTCTAGTCTATGTTGGTAGGATTTATCAAAGGATCATAAGGTGTTCCGATTGAAACTAATATGTGAAAAGTCACAATACGTTGAATCAATCTGTGTTTTCATGAGTTGTGTTTAGCATAACATATGTGTTTCGGGTTTTCAACTTTTGCTATTGGCACACATTAGTTAAAACCGATTCAACCTTTCTCTGGTAAAAGTTGCTTTTGTTGTTGTTCTTTTGTTCTTCGAGAGGATGACAACACACTAGTGGAGAGTTCTTACTTGAAATTGCGCTTAATGACATATCTTTATGGGGAGAAGAGGCTGCGGAAATTAAGGTAACAAATTTGTTAGTTAATCGTTTTCCTATTTAAGAAAAGCCTGTTTATATTGCATATATTTGCTTTTACTTAACAAAATTTCGGTACAATTGATATGTTCCATTATATTGTGTATGGATGTGTGTGATTCAATTGTTTCCGGTTAAGAAAAACTGTGTCAATTTATTTGGCTTATTGTTTGGTATCTTCTATATTGTTGGGTATCAAGTGTTTTTGCTTAACGAAATTCGGTGCAATTGCGGTGCTATAATGTGTATGTTTATTTCAATTGCTTCCGGTTAAGAATATAATTGTGCAAGTAAATTTATTTTGGTTTGTATGTATTGTTTAAGGCTTAACAAAATACGGGATCATTTGTTTAGTCCAATTGATTCTGGATAAGAGAAACTAAGTTAATTCTGATCTTAGTTAGACTTATCAAATTGGAGGATTCAGTTATTCAAGTCTAATCGAATGTCTTGACAAGAAAAACTAGTTAACTAACCTAGTGTTTTTCTTGTCTAAAGGGAAACATCTAAGTTATTGTCTGAATAATTAGAGCCCGATGAGAGAAATAAAGTTAATTATGATCTTTATTTTGGTCTTGTCGAATGAACTGATTGCGTATGCGTTTGAATCGTAAATCAATTTTTGGTCAATCGGGTTCAACAAGGGAATTGAGTATCTTAGTCGAATTGTTGAACTATTAGGTAAAACTGCTTCGGGAAATTGTTTTCTTGATAACATATTGAAACTAAATTACTTTGTAGTTTCAGTTTTAATATTGGTTATCTAAAGTGGTATGTGAAACCTTCGTGCTTAACCCTTATAGGTTGTTAACAAGTCTTTTAGATTTGTAAGATCCTTTCGTTTTGTCCTTTATTTGGTCGAACCTTTGTCATTTTGTGACAAAAAGCGGGAGAAACATATGGAGTAAACAAGTGATTTTTAATCACTAGGAAAGAACAATTGTGCTTAAACGTTATATCTAACGAAAGAGTAAAGCATTGACTAAGGGGGAGTAACATATCATATTGTTGTGTAGTAATTCTTACTACAAAAGGGGAATAACAAAGATGTTCGGATTGAATATTTACATAGATTACCTTTAGGGGGAGTAAAATCTTTTGTTATTCAAATGTCAACAACGGCATTTATTGATTGAATATATGCAGGTTATTGTGTTGTTGAAACTCCGAATCAAGCGTATGAAGAATGAGTTAATTTGTAATTCGTTTAGCTCCATATGTAATAAGAGTTTTGTCACTAAAATTTACAAAGGGGGAGATTGTTAGAGCATAGATCGGTTGAACTCACCAAGCGTTGGTATGTCAATTTTGGTTGTCATATTTTAGTATCAAAACTCATCTAGAGTCGCTTGATTAAATACTAGAGTCAACTTCGTTTAGGTTAGACTAGAAAGTTTAGGAATTTTGAGACATACAAGTATTACTCCGAAGACCTGAAGAATGTGAAGAAGTAACGAACTACAACGACAACATCATCCTTCCACTTGATGTTAGTAATATTGACTTGAACTGTATCATTCCTAACGTATCTTTTAAGTCGTGCTATATTGAAAACATAACTGCGAAGCTGTATATATTGTATATATTGTATAATACCCTAGTGATGTGACATGATCATAATAGTATGATCATAGTATTAAGGAATTAGACTACAAAGTATAACGCTTATCTTTTGAACTTTGTAGATATGACATCGACATAATCTTGTATATAGTGTTATGATTATGTGAATGGGTTATGGTGAAGATTTCATCCTAGGAAACAATGTTTTATATTTTTTTAAAGGAAGTACATTAATGCACTTGTTTCGTGAATCGAAAGGGAAATCAATAGGATTATTGGTCCGGCTATTCATTGCAAATCTTTGGATGACCAATATGTGTGAGTTAGTGGAACCGATCTTAACTCAGGTTATGTATCTTTATATAACTAATCATAATGCCTAGACTTATGATTTGGTATGACCGGATATGATAATTGGTGTAACCGATCCTGTTAGAGCACTGCTCGGTCGAACTCGCAAGCGTTGATATCTCAAGCTTGTTTGTCAAGTTTAGTTGCCAAAACTATAAGTCTTGATTTTTAGTCTACTTATAGCTAAAGTGTAGTTGAGCTCTAGACTCCATGGCGTTTATCATGCAAAGGTATGTGGAGACTTGAACTTATCTATCACTCAAAAGTATATCTACTTTATCTCCTATCTTTAGACAAAAGTCGTATTGCTATATATAGACTTCGATTATACACATTTGCTATTTCGAGCAGAGTTTATCTCGCTTATCTATTTCTCGAAATATGTGTTGGTAAGCTTTCGCTTTGGCCAAGTTCATCTTTACAAGTGACGAAAGTCATGTTGATTATTTCAATATCTTGAAAATCGCTTTGATGAAAAATAGTGTGTGAATAACCTCTATTTAACATCCTCTAAGAATGTTTCAATGATTGAAATGAGAGTTTAGAATATATAATCTTGAATGGATATAAATATTGTATGTGAACTCATACTTGTGTAAGTCCAAAATCCTTGAACTAAAGTATGCGTACTTTACTGGTTCAGTATGTCCGGAAGCTAAGTCCGCGTACCCGTACGCGTACTGCCGGAAGTTCACATCCCGTGAATTTTTGCTGGAGTTCGTGAACTGAAAACAAACTCAAACCGGATACTTAAGTATGCGTACTGGTATGCATACTTGAGTGGGTTATTTTCTAAAAACGGTTTATTCGTGAACTAAGACATATATAAACTAAGGAATGCATATTTGAAAACCGTAGCTATAATGTTCATGAATCGATTAGAGTGAATCAAAATCGTTTTTGTTTCGATTTTGTCTTTTATACTTCTATTATATCTAAGCAATTGAACAACTCTCTAACTAGTTCTTTTGAGTCATTTGAACTAGTTATTGTGAAGATGAATAAGGTTGATATGAAAGTGCTCATATGGCTAACCATTGGTTAACTACTGTTGAACCAACGACTTGTACATGTTTAGGTACGGTTACATAAACCTAAAATAACGTGCATTTCATTTGTGTATAACAAGCTAAGTTCGATCTAACGGTTGAAATATATTAGTTTTAATCTAATCAGGTTTTCATCTAACGGTGAATATTGAATGCTTTGTTACCAACGTAACTTAGATTGCAAACCCTGATTTGGAGACTATATAAAGGAGAACTCTAGCAACTGGGAAACCTAATCCCCACACCTCCTGTGTGATACTAGTTGTATAAGCTAGAGTCGATTCTCCTTTAACCTTAGGTTTCTACCGAGACCCTGTAGGAAACGTCTTGAAGACTTCATTGGGATTATGAAGCCAGACCCAACTATTTTATTTGTAGTTGCGTGATATGATCTTGTTGTTTCTATCGTGATTGAGTGCAATCGTAAGATTAGCTTGAGATTAATTTTTCCGATAGGCAAGATAGAAAAGTAGTCATAAACATCTTCGTCTCACCGTTTGTGATTCCACAATATCTTATTTCGCCAGTAGATTAAGATTATTGTGAGGTGATTGATATGACCGCTCCACAGCTGGTCATATCAATTTTTTTTTTTAATGACCCGCTCAACAGCTGATCATAAAAGTAAATTCCTAAGGTAGACCCGCTCAACAGCTGATCATAAAATTTAATTCCTAAGGTAGACCCGCTCAACAGCTGGTCATAATATGATAAGGAAACTCTTACAAAAATAAACAAAAAGTTAATCACTCCCCCACACTTAAATCTAACATTGTCCTCAATGTTATAAAGATGAAATTAAAAACATGAACAAGGAGAAACTGTTACTACTTAAAGGAAGTGAGGAAGGATATTACCGTAGTCGACGCATAAACATGGGTTACCTCCCAAGAAGTGCTAAGTTTAAAGTCTTCAGCCAGACTAGGAAAGGATTAGTCACCTCGAATCGTATAACAGTAGTCGGAATAACTGTGGGTCTTCAAAACCAAATTGAGCTGACCATAGGAAACAACAATAAGCCAAGAAAGTGAACAAGTATCGCATGACCTTACCTAGTTTCCTGATAACTATCGCTAACTGCGGTTCAGGTTCAGGTTCTATGAAAGGGTCTAGATAAATTATTTTCATTGGCTGCATTTCCTCATAGGTGGGATCTGAATCATTAGGTCCTAAAGTCTGGAAAAACTCAAATAGGAACTTAGAAGCACACAATAATAACCTAAATAACTGAGGATCCTCTAAGTCAATCAGATTTGACTTACATAATTGACCACAATGAGAGTAGTGGTCATTCTTAAGTAAATGTGTCGATTCTTTTAACCTAAAGTACTTAGTCTTAGTCTCAAAACTTAATATTCGACACATTTGAAATATAAACGTTCCCACAGTTGGAAGAAAACTATTTGGTGGGAAAACAAAGTCAATCTGGGTATCATAGCCTGGGCAAACCACATCAACCATAGGATGGGTTTCTAACGACTGAACTTCTTCCTGGACATAATTAGGTTAAAGGAAAACGAGTATGAAGGTAATCTTGTAAAATGGTTGAGGAACAGATATCAAGTCCTAAGTGAGGGGACTTTCTGAGAGTTAAAGGTAAGGCATTAGGAAAGTAATAATCACCCCCAAACTTAGAGTTTTCAGTGTCTCTAAATAGACTAGTCACAATCTCCCTAATTTCTAGATCATCAGATTCTTGGAAATGGTCAATTGATTTTTCTAAGTTATTATCAGGTAGTGCATCTTTACTCATCTCTACGGGTCTATCTTCTTCGTCTAAGACTATTGTTTCTAAGTCGCAAGACTCTAAAACAACATTTTCAGAATAAACCCGTTCCTCTAAACCACTATCAGCTTCGTAATTAAAAGGAAAAACTACATCGTATAAAACAGTGGTATCCCTAATCAAATCCTCGTCCTTTTGAATAGGTGAATAATCATAAAAATTATTTGGATTTGAACTAGAAATAATATCATCGTTAGAAAGCTCAATTGGATTAATAGTTTCCTGATCACTATGCCTACATATTTCAGATTCTTCGTCAGTACTATCCTCCTCCTCATCATCATAATATAATTTCTGTCATTCAAGAATTCTTAATCTTTGTTCCAAACTAGGCGGTCTGTGTTTATAATACTTCTCGTAGATCATTAGATGTGATTCCTCGCTTACCGTTAGAACATCCCAATGTCGTTTCCCTTGCATATATTCACCAAGAGTTATTTTAGATGACGTCTCCTGATAATGAGAATTTCTACGCATATACTCTCGTAACGTCATCTCAGGTGGCGTCTCCTGAAAAGGATTCATCACCCCGAAAATACAAACTACAGAGGAATTCTACACAATCACAAACAAGGCTTACTCGACCAAATCAAACCCATAAAATCTAGCAAACAACAAGCATGATGGCTCCCTTAGATTGTTTCTAGACCAGCTTCTATTCCTCCAAAAGGCAACTAGGTATCGTTTTAGCAGACCTCTCTAGATCGATCCGAATAAAGTGAGTCGAAGAGAAGTAGGGGAAGCTCAGAGGAGCTTTGATACCCCCACCTCTTTGGCAACGTTTCCCGTTAGGGTGGCTCTAGTCGACTCACAGTAATCTTCCTGAACTTTTGAGTTAAGCTAATAAGATACTCAATACTTCCTTTTGAATGACTTTCCTACAAGCTCGTTACCCTATCGGTCTCGTTCTAATCAGTATTTTAAGCTTGGGTTCGCGTAGGTTATGTGTTCCTAAGGCGGGCAAGAATAGAACGGTGATGAAATCCGAACCCTTATCTTGTATGGCCTGGCCTTGCCCTTTACTAGGAAATTAAAGTCTGTATTCAAAACCTCAACATATATGCACCTTAAGGAAGACAGTAAACCCGCTGATAGGGGATTCGCGGGTGTTTAGAAGCTTACCTCCCATACCAGACGGGCGATGAAACGGTTGTAGTCGACTCGGGCCACGACTCCTATGTCATGTACGAACCCGAGGGGCCGAGACGATATCGTAATCGTCGTCCTTCCCTGCAAACAGTTTATATTTAAAATTTTACCCTTCCGTAGGGCTTAAAAAATAATTAAAGTCCAATGTTTAATGTTCCAAAAATAAAAATAAAATACAAAAATAAAGTCCTATTTACAGTTTCTAAAAAAAAATATAAAAATCTAAAAAAATAAAATAAAATAAATAAAAAAATAAAATAAAAATATCTTCGTCTTTTCTCCGTTCTTTTCGCTTTGTCTAGCTTTTAATCCCCCAGGTCTTTCGTCTCCAATTCCTCTTTGATTCAAAACCTGCAACAAAAAGACAAATACCCAAAAACGTAAAAAAGAACAAAAGAATAAAAATCTAAAAACAAATCCCCGGCAACGGCGCCAAAAATTGATGTAATTTTAGATAGTGGTAAGAAATGAGGTTGTCGTTCACTCGGATTTGTAGAGATTAAAGTTTTTTTTAAAATACTAAATAAATATATACAAAGATATTTAACAATGGGCGAGAGATACTGGAACTAAGGATTCGGCCAATCTTCATAACATAAGGTTTAATTATTTATTCTCAACAATTTTAGCTCAAGAAATATAAACATGGACTCTATTTTTGCCAAGGAAGATTCTCAAAACATTGATTGTAAATGTTAAGCATGGGACACCAAATCACCTAAGCTAAGTATGACCCATCTAATCAAATGACAACCAATTTAATCGAATCATATTTCAATTAATTTTAGTGCAAAAGTCATAAAAAAATTAAACAAATTTACCCATGTATGAAGTTCGGCCTCCTCCGTCGTCCCAGTGTTGGGGTTTACCTCATCATGATGAAAACACGCTCAAAAGATTTATTTATAGCTCAAATGGTGTTTACAATGATGAAATGGAAGAAAATGATTACAAACAGAATTTTGTGACGCATATAAAGTGTCGGATAATCACTGTTCCAAAGAACGATACAAGTGTAGTGCTGTTGTCACTGTAGCAATACGACCCTCACCCTATTGTCGCTGTCACTGTTGAAGAACGACGGTTTCATGTGCGTCTTATGTTCTTCGTGTTCATCTTCCTCAGCAGCAGCAGGGTACTTTCCTGTAACTTGATTTCTCCACCTCTGCAGCTTCTCTATCAACCCCAAACTCTCGACACCCATTCTGTGATCCCAACAGCCTATATATACCCATTTGAACCGAGAATAAACCCTCATAACTCCAAAAAAATCTCGGCAATCACTCAAGAATATTCTCCTAGCAGGTTACGGGAAAATGATTTATTTTCTTTCCTTCCACGACTTGAAAATCTCTGCAAAATCTTATTTACGCGTCTTCCAAGTCTAGTACAACTTCTCGGACAGTATATCCTAGCAAGTTTACTATGTAACTTTCAAAATTATGCAAATCATTCCGAGATATCCCTTTCCTGTTTTGCCGAGGTGGAAGATTTCTTTCCCTTTCTGTGATTCTAAGAGATATACCTTTCCTGTCTTGTCGCAACAGGGTGAATCCAACTCACTCCCGTGAACAACTTCAACTATAATCTCGTCCAAAATTCTACCAAAAACCCGAGAAAAGTTCATCCCCTGTTTTGTCGAGAATTAGTTATCCAGCCCAATTCGATCCAATCCAACGACTATACCTTCCCTGTTTAACCGAAACAGGATAATCCCAAACCAAACCAAACAGAAAATCCGATCAAATCTCCACCTTTCACCGGATCAGAATTTTCATGATATTTCCTTCTATGTTCTACTCCACACGATTATGCAGCCAGTTTTGATCAATCAGAGCTCCCATATAGCCCTATTATGCTCTAACAGATTTGTCATATCAATTTCAGCCATTGAATCTCGTTTAATCATGCCTAAAATTCCAAACCTAATTTTTCACCGTGAAGAACATGTTTTCCCCGCCAAAAATAAATTCAAATTTGGGGAAGAAGATGGTCGCCCCTTATCCATTCTTGAAGTCCCTTTAGCACATGCCCTGGGGCGGAGATAGTAATTTCTTGGGTGGAAATAGTAATCTTTCTGGGGTTCCTCCACGCATTTCTGGGGTGCCTTTAGGTGCATTTCTGGGGTGCCTTTAGTACTCTATCCTGGGGGTGTAAAACACCAATTTTCTAGCAAATTTTGCCGCAAGAGCTTATTCCCTAGAAAAGACTTAAAACAACTCTATTAGAAATAAAATGAGTCCTAGATAATGTAGTTATGGGTGAAAATGCGTCAGACTTACGTGCTTATCAGTGAGATCAGCTAAGGGAATCAAGTGCGTAGTATCCTGCTGGGATCAGAGACGTAAGGAGAGCAATTGTACCTTGGATCAGTGTGAGATTGATTGGGGTTCAACTACAGTCCAGGTCGAAGTTAGTTTGTAGTAGGCTAGTATCTTTAGCGGCTTAATACAGTGTGTGTTCAATCTGGACTAGGTCCCGGGGTTTTATGCATTTGCGGTTTCCTCGTTAACAAAACTTATGGTGTATGTGTTATCTCTTTTCCGCATTATATTTTGTTATATAATTTAAATATCACAGGTTGTGCGTTGAATCGATCAATTGGTAAATCCAACCTTTGGTTGTTGATTGAAATTGATTGATCCTTGAACATTGGTCTTTGGTACCATTCAAGTTAATATCTCTTGTATTCAATTAGACTCGCATATTTCTATTTGCTTGAGTAAGTATTGAATCGAGAAATTGAGATATAACTCTTTGATATACTTTTTATTAAGATTGAGTCTGACTGTTTAGTTGATTCTCTTTAAAGTATATTGGAGTTATCATACAGATTGCAAAGCAAAATATTGGGTGAGGTTGTTGTACCCCCGTTTTTTCAATTGGTATCAGAGCAGGCTAACACGTTAAAGACCTCATAAGTCTGTGTTTGTAGCAATCTGATTTTCATGGACGAGTCTATCTCTAATAACGTATCAGGTCAGAAATTACCAGATGATTTTCAAAGCTTGAATTCACCTGAGAGATATGTCACATCTAAGTCAATATCTAAACATTCTCTAAATGTAGAAACTGTTGATTGGGAAACACGCCTAGAAGAACAGTTGGATGAACTTTCTGATGAAGGTGATTGAGATATTGATAGAGTTTTTGATGAGGAAGTCTTAGAGTATGTTAATTTTTTGGATTCGTTGAAAATGAAGAAGATTACAACTTCTCATATCACACCTCTTCTGACTCCTCTCTATCGTGAAAATAAGAAATTGAAAAGGATTTACGGAGGTCTTTATGGTTGGAATCGCTCTTGCGAATCGAACCTCAGAGATTCCGAGGAAAACCTGAGTAAAAAGTTACTTGAATGTGATAATGTTTATCAAAAATACTTCTTGTTGGAAGAGAAACTTGCAGAAACTGAAGCAAGGATTAACTCTCAGCAAACAAGTTTTGATGACAGAGAAAGCGCTTTTCTCGCTCGAGAAAAACGTCTTGAGGCTGATTTAGCTGTTGCTCTTAATAAAATCAAGATATTGGAAGATGACTTGAAAAAGTTCAATACTAGTTCAAGCAAATTAACTACTATGTTAGGAGCAAGTAAAAATTATCGTGATACACGAGGATTGGGCTATAAGGGAATCTATGCTCCAAGTATTAGCAAAGAGGTAAAATTTGTCAAGGCTTGTGATTCTTCCCAACAAAAGGTTTCCACTAATGGAAAAAGTGAAATACCTTCATCGACAGTTAAGGTTCAAAAGAGCAAAGTATATCAACCTCCAAAGTCAGCACACACAGATCGAGGTAAGAACATTCCTTATGTTTATCACTATTGCGGAAATAAAGGTCATCTAGAAAGGAGATGTCGTTTCCGTATAAGGAATGAGAAACTTCATGATGTGCTTGTTTGGGCATCACAAGAAGTTGTGAAACCAAGATCATATGTTAAGACTAATCCCCTTAATGTTACAGGTTGTAACTGTCCAACCTTTAGGAAAAGGAATCAGTGCTGTGATAAACCTATATTTGCCTATAAACGTCATACGAATCCTTTTCACAATCGTAATGGTTATCAAAAGGATAACTTCGGAAATACGAAGATAAGATCCGATGCTCCCAATTGGAGAAAGACTAACTTGCAAAAGAATAGTCAATCCAATTCTCTTCCAAGAATTCTAGAAGAGAGTAATGGGAAGAAGGTTCCGGTTGTTCCTAAACGCACTCAGAAGTAGATACCAAATAAAGTCAATGATTTTTTGAGTGTGAAAAGGAATGATCTCCCAGAAAACTCCATGACTATGGAGAAGGCAGTATCCATGATGTTGGAACTTAAAAAGTTCTTTGGAAATATGGATTTGGATGTGAAAGTTTCTAAAAGCGATCTCTTTCATGATAATCCAAAAGTCACTTGTGGTGAGCAAGACATTGTTCACCTCAACATAACTTGATTGTGTTGTAAGTGCATCCTCACCAAGGAATGCCCTGCTATGTATACGGTGAGGGAAGCACGAGAATTGGGGCACACAGATTATGTTTGGTAAGGCTGTAGAATTCGACTGGATTCATCTAAAAAGGTATGTCTATAAACTTGAGCAAGATTTTTTCTTTTATTTATTTGCTTAGAGTTCTTATAATGACCCATGTACCTTGCTTATCGTTCATTTCTACCTAACTTGATCTGTGTTTAAGGTTCTTAAATGTTTAGGTATGAAAATAGTAGGTCGGGATGTTTGGACTTCATGGTACACATACCAGGTATGCATACCATCATTTAAAATCAAAATCCATGGATTTTAGTACGCATACCCATTTGCATACTGCTTCAGGTCATGAAAATTCGTTTGCAAACCGGTATGCATACTTGCCCGTAGACGTCGATATTCGGTAAACTTGTGTTGGTCGTAACTTCTTCGTCCGAACTTGGAATGACCTCATTCTTTTGCATTCTGTTCCTTTCTGAATTCTCTTCAAATTGGAGATGAGAATTAGTGATTTATGATGAGTTAAGATTAGTATTTGTCGCATCTTTTGTTTTTGAGTGTTTTACTCCGTTTCTTCGCACTTGTTCCACTTCTCTTGGACTGTAGCACTTGGATTCTTGGAGTAATTCTCTTCTAAGCTCATTTGTAGCTTTTACAAGAATGTTTTTGGTGAATCAAAAAGAAGGAAGTTCAAGAATGGGCAGTAGTACGCATTGCTATGGGATACTTGAATGTTCACAATCATCTTATGTGAACTATGGTGCATGGTCGTTAATGACTTTGTATGTTCTTCTTTGTTAAGAAAATCTTTTTAAACGCCGTTGGTAGCCATTCTTGGTGTAAATCCGTGAGAAAAAGATTGATTATACCTTCAAAGGACAAATGATTTTGCAGTATTAATCTTTATGGTTTTATATATTGCAAATTGTTATGGGCTTTGTTGTTTACGTCCGTGAACCTTGACTGTCCCATATTTTCTCAAAAGTTAACTCTATTATATGTCGGTATGCAAGTATTGATAAAATATTGATGGAAGAAAGGATTAGCTTTTGTTTACAAAGATTAAATCTATTGTATGTCATTGTGCAAATAGTGATGAAAGATAGAATGAATCTTTGTTTATTCCGCAGTATTGATCTTCCCTGATCCACATTTTTATGTATATGCTGTGCGTCTCCATAAGTTCTCTTATGTTGAGCATTTCCGATTAAATTAATCATGAGTTTTCTTGTGGTTAATTTAATTGAGTATTTTGGATACAAATTCATATTCTTATATGATTTGTTGTTATCCAAAAGAAATCATTCTTTTCTTGTGAAAGTAAGGTCGCACTTGTTGTCCTTTCGGGAATGACATTTTATGGGGGAGAGTTCTTAATTGAACTTGTGCTTAATTGCCAAATCTTTGTGGGGAGTGCGGCTATGGAATATTATAGGGGTTATCTTTTATCTTTATAAATTCCTTGATGAATGCATTTAGTTTCGGCTAAATGATTGCATCTAAAAAGTTGATATGTGTTATCTTTTGGTCATGAAGTGTCTCTATGGAAATTTCATTAGGATCCAACTAGTTTTCGTACCTTTGCCAATTTTATTGACAAAAAGGGGGAGAATTAATGTGTAGTTCACACTGCAAATATATGGTTTTCGGATCATTATGCAAGGGGGAGTGGTTTCCATATGAGATGGAGTATTGACTTAGGGGGAGTGATACATATCACCATAGTATTGTTGTCAAAGTTGTGATACAATTGAACTTTGATGCTGTGTAATAATACTATGACACTGTGTAACAATGATTGAGAGCTTTTGTTTTCACATTGTTATGGCTATGGATCTTCAACAACGATGATGCTGCATTGCATATCTTTGGAATCATTGGAGTACTTGGAAGTGACGAAGATTTCGAGTAATGTTGAAGAACCAAGGAGATCATGCATGTGGAAGAGAAGCTGCAAAGTTTATTTATTTTGTATTCCATATGTATTGGTAGTTTTGTCACTAAAATTGACAAAGGAGGAGATTGTTAGAGGACTGCTCGGTCGAACTCGCAAGCGTTGCTATATCAAGCTTGTTTGTAAATTTTAGTTGCCAAAACTATAGGTCTTGATTTCTAGTCTACTTATAGCTAAGTCTCGGACTAGGAAAGAAAGTGTAGTTGAGCTCTAGACTCCACGGCGTTCATCATGCAAAGACGAAGAACTACTCAAGGAACTGGTGGAACTTCATCTTCTAAAAGGTATGTGGAGACTTGAACTTATCTATCACTCAAAAGTCTATCTACTCTATCTCCTATCTTGAGACAAAAGTCGTATTGCTATATAGACTTCGATTATACACATTCGCTATTTCGAGCCGAGGTTATCTCGCTTATCTATTTATCGAAATATGTGTTGGTAAGCTTTCGCTTTGGCCAAGTTCATCTTTACAAGTGACAAAATTCATGTTGATTATTTCAATATCTTGAAAATCGCTTTGATGAAAAATAGTGTGTGAATAACCTCTATTTAACATCCTATAAGAATGTTTCAATGATTGAAATGAAAGTTTAGAATATATAACCTTGAATGGATATAAACATTGTATGTGAACTCATACTTATGTAAGTCCAAAATCCTTGAACTAAAGTATGCGTACTTTACTGGTTCAGGATGTCTGGAAGCTAAGTCCGCGTACCCGTACGCGTACTGCCGGAAGTTCACATCCCGTGAATTTCTGCTGGAGTTTGTGAACTGAAAATAAACTCAAACCAGATACTTAAGTATGCGTACCGGTATGCATACTTGAGTGGGTTATTTTCTAAAAACGGTTTATTCGTGAACTAAGACATATATAAACTAAGGAATGCATATTTGCAGACCGTGGCTATAATGTTCATGAATCGATTCGAGTGAATCAAAATCGTTTTTGCTTCGATTGTGTCTTGTATACTTCTATGAGATCTAAGCAATTGAACAACTCTCTAACTAGTTCTTTTGAGTCATTTGAACTAGTTATGGTGAAGATGAATAAGGTTGATATGAAAGTGCTCATATGGCTAACCATTGGTTAACTACTGTTGAACCAATGACTTGTACACGTTTAGGTACGGTTACACAAACCTAAATGAACGTGCATTTCATTTGTGTATAACAATCTAAGTTCGATCTAACGGTTGAAAGATATTAGCTTGAATCTAATCAGGTTTTCATCTAATGGTGAATATTGAATATTTTGTTACCAAGGAAACTTAGATTACAAACCTTGATTTGGAGATTATATAAAGGAGAACTCTAGCAACTGGGAAACCAAATCCTCACACCTCCTGTGTGATACTAGTTGTATAAGCTAGAGTTGATTCTCCTTTAACCTTAGGTTTCTACCGAGACCCTGTAGGTTAACGACTTGAAGACTTCATTGGGATTGTGAAGCCAGACCCAACTATTTTCTTTGTAGTTGCGTGATCTGAACTTGCTATTTCTATCGTGATTGAGTGTAATCGTAAGATTGGCTTGAGATTAATTTCTCCGATAGGAAAGATAGAAAAGTAGTCACAAACATCTTCGTCTCATCGTTTGTGATTCCACGATATATTGTTTCGCTAGTCGATTAAGATTATTGTGAGGTGATTGATATTTCTAGGATGTTCTTCGGGAATATAAGTATGGTATATCAACTGGTTCATGTTCACCTTGATTTATTAAAAGATGGAACAAAACTCGTAGGTATTTCTGTGGGAGACAGATTTATCTATTCCTGTAGACTTTTCTGTTTGATACAGATTTTTTTATTAAAGTCTTCGACTTTGGGTCGTAGCAACTCTTAGTTGTGGGTGAGATCAGCTAAGGGAATCAAGTGTATAGTATTCTGCTGGGATCAGAGACATAAGGAGCGCAACTGTACCTTGGATCAGTATGAGATTGATTGGGGTTCAACTACAGTCCAGACCGAAGTTAGTTTATAGTAAGCTAGTGTCTGTAGCGGCTTAATACAGTGCGTGTTCAATCTGGACTAGGTCCCAGGGTTTTTATGCATTTGTGGTTTCCTCATTAACAAAACTTATGGTGTCTATGTTATTTCTTTTCCGCATTGTATTTTTTTATATAATTGAAATATCACAGGTTGTGCGTTGAATCGATCAATTGGTAAATCCAACCTTTGGTTGTTAATTTAAATTGATTGATCCTTGAACATTGGTCTTTGGTACCGTTCAAGTTAATTTCTCTTGTATTCAATTAGACTCGCAGATTTCTATTTGCTTGAGTAAGTATTGAATCGAGAAATTGAGATATAACTTTTTGATATACTTTTTATTAAGATTGAGTCTGACTGTCTAGTTGATTCTTTTAAAAGTATATTGGAGTTAGTCCATACAGATTGCTAAGCGAAATATTGGGTGAGGTTGTTGTACCCCCGTTTTTTCAGATCCAAAGTAATCACCATGTGATGGTATGATCGATCTTTGTAACTGGTGTGACCGATCCTAGTAATTGGTATGACCGATCATAAGCGTTGCGTGACCGATCCTTCTAATTGGTGTAACCGGTCCTTGTAACTGGTGTGACCGATTACAAGTAATACTCTGTGTAGATATAACCGATCCTTGTAAGTGGTGTAACCGATCCTAGTGACTGGTGTGTGACCGATCACAAGTAGTTCCATATTTAGGTATAACCGATCTTAGTGATTGGTAGAACCGATTGAACCCATGTATGTGATTTGGTATTTGATCAATCACATAGTAGTCTTGGAATACAGGCAAACCAATTCCAAACTTGTTTGGAAGTGATGTATAACCGATTCCAAGAATGAAAATCTATGTAAATATGAAATAAGGATTTGTAGTGAAAATATGTCAACATACTTTGAACACGAGCAGTAACTTTTATCATTTATTGTTCAGAGATATTCCTTGGTACTCAAGGTGATCCTGTGCCGAAATAAATTAAGAATCTTTTAATTAAGGTTTTTGGTTTTATATGCTTTAATTACCAGCAATTAATGCATATCTCTAGAGAATAAAAATTAGTAATGTGCATTTACTAATTGAAGTTTTTCTATTGAGAGATTTCGGAAATATTGGAAAAGCATTTATTATTGGAATTAGGAAAATAGAATTTTACCATTCATGGCATATCTTGAGAATACTCTCGGTTTTGGAAATTCCTTGGTGTCCAAACATCCTTGGTCTATAAATACCTAAGTTTGCATTTCTATCAAACCATCCTAAGAGCCAGGCAAACTTCATTTCTTGTTGTTTCTGGTGGAGCTGTCTATTCGGAGAGAAAAGTATCCTAATTATGTGAAATCTCTTACAAGCGCTCGTTTAAAGACTTCTGTGGGGTCAAGAAGCTCTACGAGTACCGTTGGTGGGAAACTAAATAATTATAGTGTTATTAGTTTTCGATTGATTTGATTGACTAACGGTTGTTGAAACTTTGATTGCACCTAGTTTGTTTATGCTTGAGAATCTTCTCTTCTGATATAAGATTCACTCAAACTAGATCGAAATATCGACGGGATCTTTAGAACTGTTGTTAGATCTAAAGACATCTTATGATAATCCATTATTAACAGACTCCGTTTTGTGCATGATTTATCACAAGAGATTCAATTGGTGTTGTACAGGTTTTGAAGATAAAAGAAGATTTGAAGACGAAGAAGATTTCTTATTAGTTTTCGTATCTTGTGAATTGTGTGCATAAACCTTGATCGGCTGGGATCCAACTAGAATCAGTTTATCTTTGATAGATCTTGCGTGAGATCGGTATTCTCTATATTTCTCTTTGAGATTTATATTGATTGAGTGTGAATCTATACTTGACTATTTTGGTAGTTAAATTTAGATTGATCTAAATAGACAAAGGAGTTTCTTAGATTAAACATAAGAGCCTTTGTACATGACACATCTAAATCTTGTAGCAAGATTGATTAGAGTGGTTACCAAACAGATTCTTCCTTTGCTGTTTGGAATACGATCCAAAGGACTTGCTATTTACGTGTGTGACTTTAGAAGTCGAAGGCGCAAGGATACCGAGGGAACTAAGTAGTTAGGGGTAGTTTGCTTGGTCTTAACTATACGAAGTTGGTATTAGATTTTGTATAACGGCTTAATTCCGAGAGTATTCAAATCTGGAATAGGTCCCGAGGTTTTTCTGCATTTGCGGTTTCCTCTTTAACAAAATATTGTTGTGTCTTGTACTTTGATTTCCGCATTATAATTTTTTATTATAATAAAGTAAAATACACATATACGTTAACTCTATAATACTTGATAGTGATCCTATAGAGTTGGTTATTACCGAACCTATTATCAAGTAACACACTTTGTTGTAGTATTGTCTCGATCTTGTATCCATAGTCAATCACACAAGTTATCTTGTTGTTGAATTGTCTCGATCTCGTATCTATATACAATCACACGAAGTGTGAACCGAATCGCCGTATTCTCTCGACTTTGTCCATAGACGATCACATTCGGTAAAGGACTTATAGGTTGAAACAAAAAGAATGTGGTGTATTTGGGTACCCTCGTCTTTTCAGTTGGATAATACACATGTACTTCTTTCCCTCTTAAGTTATTTTATGTGAGCATGTAATTGGTGCATTGAATTTAGAGAATTTGCATTAGAAATGGGTTCTAATGACACTGTGATCGACGAAGAATTACCAGGTACGTTTGATCAGTTGAAGAAATATGGTGATCTTGAAAATATGACCATAGACATGGGTTGTGATGGCCTAGATGTTCCTATTGTTTCTGAAGAAAATGGTAGGGTAGAACTAATTGAAGGAAGAACATTAGACTGGTTCAAAGAATCTGATAAAAGGGTAGGTGCATTCGAGGACAGGGTGTATGATGCAGCCTTGTAAAATTGTAAGACCAATGCTGAAGTGACTGAATTGAAGGGGCAATTCAGTGACATGAAGTCCATACTAACATACCATGCGAAGAAAATGTCCGAGGAAATGACAAGCCTTCGTAGGTTGATCAATAATAGCATGTTTGCAGGGTAAAATGTGAATGGGAAATTCTCGAATCAAGTCCCGAGCCAAGACTCTATGCGGGTTCCAGAGATGTTGGAGAAATTTAGAATTTCGTGTATGATGTTGTGGCATACTTTCTTGCGAATGGAACTGGGGAAGGACAAATGGTAACTCTCGTAGGCAATTACCTAGGTGGTGATGCCAAGTTTTGGTAGAGAACTATGCTTCAAGAAGATGAAGCTGCTGGTTATGCCAATCTTATGTCTTCGAATAACATGAAAGGATGACTGAGAGGTCAGTTCTGGCCGAGTAATGGTGCTTGGTACGTAGGAGAAAGTGTTGATTATCTCAAGCTTGTTTGTCAAGTTTAGTTGCCAAAACTATAAATCTTGATTTCTAGTCTACTTATAGCTATGTCTCGGATTAGGATAGAATGTGTAGTTGAGCTTTAGACTTCACGGCGTTTATTGATTGAAGACGAAGAACTACTAAGGGGAGCTTGTGGAACTTCATCAACAAAAGGTAAATGGAGACTTGAACTCATTTATCACTCAGAAGTTTATTTCTATTCTATCTCCAATTGAGACAAAAGTCGTATAGCTATAAAGACTTTATATTATACACATTTTATATTTCGAGCTGAGTTTAACTCGCTTACATATTTCTCGAAATATGTGTTGGTAAGACTTCGCTTTAACCAAGTTCATCTTTTATTCTTGACGAAAGTCAAAAGATAATCATGTGAAAATCGCCTGGTAACATCTTACATGATTTGTGTGAGACAGTCATTTGATGTAGACTCGAAATGTTTCGTATTGATCTATTAATCACTTGAAAATTGGTTTGAAGCTAATAGTTTGTGTGAGACAGCTATTCCCGTCTTCCAAGAATGTTTCAATGATTAAAATAGAGTTTAGAACAATTAACCATTGATTGGATATAGCACAGTATGCGTACTTGTATGCTAACTGTTGCAAGTTATTCCAAGTCCGGGAACCATAGTATACATACCCGTATGCGTATTGGTTTGATAGTTGAAGTCCGAGAACTTAGTACGCATACCCGTATGCGTATCGGCGTAAAAGTTCAAGTCCGTGAATTCAACTGAGTTTGGTTGTACGACAATATGCGTACCCGTTCGCATACTGGCAAACCTATACCAAGTCCGTCTACTTAGGTATGCGTACCCGTTTGCATACTTGAGTGGGTTATGTTCTAAAATCGGTTTGTTCATGAACTAATACATTTATATAATAAGGAATATTGAAATCTTTTGCAAACCGTGGCTATAATGTTCATGAATTGATTCGAGTGAATCAAAATCGATTTTGCTTCAATTATGTCTTGTATACTTCTATGAGAATATAAACAATTGAACAACTCTATAACTAGTTTCATTTGAGTCATTTGAACTAGTTGTGATTGAGATGAACAAGGTTGATATGAAAGTGTTCATATGGCGAACTTCGGTTAACTATTGTTGAGCCAACAAAGTGTACACGTTTAGGTACGGTTACCCATATCTAAATGAAGTCACATTTCATTTGTGTGTAACAAGCTAAGTTCGATCTAACGGTTGAAAGATATTAGCTTGAATCTAATCAGGTTTTCATCTAACAGTGAATATTGAATGCTTTGTTACCAAGGTAGCATTGATTACAAACCTTGATTTGAAGACTATATAAGGGAGGACTCTAGAAACCGGGATACCTAATCCCCACACCTCCTGTGTGATACTAGTTGCGACTAGAGTCAATTCTCCTTAAAATTAGGTTTTTCTAAAACCATTATAGGTTAACGACTTAAAGACTTCATTGGGATTCTGAAGCCAGACCCAACTATTTTCTCTGTAGTTACGTGTTCTGATCTTACTTTGTTCTATCGTATTGAGTACTATCTTCTCTAAGATTTGCTCGAGATTCAATCTCCGATAGGTAAGATAAAAAGTAGTCTCAAACATCTTCGTCTCATCGTTTGTGATTCCACAATATCTTGTTCCGCTTCCATACGGTTAAGATCATTGTGAGGTGATTGATATTACTAGGCTGTTCTTCGGGAATATAAGTCTGGTATATCAATTGGTTCCTCTTCACCTTGATTTATCAAAAGATGGAACAAAAACTCATAGGTATATTTGTGGGAGACAGATTTATCGATTCAATAGACTTTTCTGTGTGAGACAGATTTATTTATCAATTCTTCGACTTTGGGTCGTAGCAACTCTTAGTTGTGGGTGAGATCATCTAAGGGAATCAAGTGCGTAGAGTCCTGCTGGGATTCAGAGGTGTAAGGAACAATAATGTACCTTAATCAGTGTGATATTGGTTAGGGCTCAACTATATTCCAGTCCTAAGTTAACTTGTAGTAAGCTAGAGTCTGTAGCGGCTTAATACAGTGTGGTGTTCAAATCTGGACTAGGTCCCGGGGATTTTCTGCATTTGCGGTTTCCTCGTTAACAAAATTTCTAGTGTAATTGTTATTTCTTTTCCGCATTATATTTTTATATAATTGAAATATCGCAGGTTGTGCGTAGTTCAATCAATTAGATAATCCAAATTTTGGTTGTTGATATAAATTTATTGGCTCTTGAACATTGGTCTTTGGTACCGTTCAAGTTGTTTCTCATAATAATCAGGCTCACGGATTTCTATCTGTTTGATTTGCTGATTACATTGAGAAACAGAGATATAACTCTTGGATGTATTTTCCTTTATTATGTATGACTGTCTAGTTGATTCTCTTGGAAGTATATTGGAGTTAGTCCATACAGATTTCCGAAACGAAATATTGGGTGTGGTTGTTAGACCCCCGCTTTTTCAGAAAGTTTACGTAGGTTAAAGATGACGGATACACCACATGCCTATGCTGATAACTTCCTTGCACTAGTGCAAGAAGTGATAGACGCATTATTGTGTCTAATATATCTCAATTGTATATATTGTTAGTGTTCGATTTTGTATTTATTTTGTTATTTTATGTCTTTGTAGGTATTTTTAGAGAAATAAGCTCTTGCGGCGAAATTGGCTCGAAAAGTGATGTTTTACACCCCAGGATAGAGTACTAAAGGCACCCCAGAAATGCACCGGAAGCACCCCAAAAATGTGTAGGAGGAACCCCGGAAAAATTACTATGTACGCCCAAAAATTACTATTTGCACCCCATAAGACAAGTGCTAAAGGGACACCCGTGCAGGATTAGGGGGAGGACATCTTCTTCTCAAATTCAAAAGAAGCTTTTTGGCGGGAAATTTTGGCAGCTCACTGCGTAACTGCATGGACCAAATTTGGAGAGTTATGGTAGGAGATTTTGTCTAGGATTGGTTGGAAATATTGTGTCGTATCCAAATAGGATTGGTAAGAGCTTTAAATTCAATTGAAGGAGAAGATTTCATATAATATCGACAAAATAGGGAAAGCTTCCTCGGGAAATTTTCTGAGATATTTTGGGAAGGTTTGTGTGTGTTTCCAGCGTGCTAATCTTCTTATGGAATGTGTATGAGTCTGTTGAGAGTATTCAGAATACATGCAGACGCGTGAAGGAGTTGGAAAAGGAAATTTTCCCGTGACTATGAAGTAGAGAATAAGAGTAATCAATGAAGATTATATGGAGTTATTTCGGAGCTGAAGAGTATATAAGGGGTGATGATAGTTCAGATAAGGGTTGTCGAGAGTTTGGGGAGCTGAAGAGAGCCAGAGAAGAAGAAATCACAAGTTCCAGAACTCGGTTTCTGCTGCTGCTGCTGCTGATGAACGCGAAGAACAAAAGCCTGTAAAGGAAAGTCGTTGAAAACTGTCGCTTAATTGCGATAGTTCCCAACTCCTTCCCAGCGACCGAAGAACAGTGTATACAGCACTTCTATTGTATCGTTCATTTTGACACGATTTTTGTGCGTCGCAGATTCCTGTTTTTCACCATTTTCATTTTTTATCTCCATTGTAAACACCATTTGAGCTATAAATAAATCTTTTGAGCGTGTTTTCATCATGATGAGCTAAACCCCAACACTGGGACGACGGAGGAGGTCGAACTTCATACATGGGTAAATTTGTTTTATTCTTTTTTATGACTTTTGCACTAAAATTAATTGAAATATGATTTGATTAAATTGGTTGTCATTTGATTAGATGGGTCATGCTTAGCTTAGGTGATTTGATGTCCCATGCTTAACATTTACAATCAATGTTTTGAGAATCTACCTTTGAAAAAATAGAGTCTATGTTTATATTTCTTGAGCTAAAATTATTGAGAATAAATAATTGAACCTTATGTTATGAAGATTGGCCGAATCCTTAGTTTCAGTACCTCTTGCACCAATTGTAATATTATTGTATATTTTTATTAAATTTAAAAACTCGAATCTTCACAAGTCTCAACGAACCTTTTACTACAACAAAGTTTAAATTTCATCATATAGGTTATGACCAATCATGATTTTTCCTTGTCATCTTATATTGGTCATTCAAAAGATATTCAATAAAGAACCTTACCAATCATGATTTTTCCTTTCGATTATGAAACAAGTTCATATATGTAATTCCTTTAAACAAATGTTATAAAACATTGTTTTCTAGGGTGAAATCTACCTATGTCTTACACATAATCAATTAACTAAATACAGAGATTATGTTGATGTCGTATTTACGAAATTCCAAAAGATAAGCGTTTATACTTCGTAATTCAATAAGTTCCTTGGCACTTTGATCATAATAATATGATCAAGTCTAACCACTACAGTAATATATATACAGCTTCGCATTTTATGTTTTCAATATAATCATACTTGAAAGATATGTTAGGAATGGAAAAAAGATCAAGTCAATATTACTAACCTCAAGTAGAAGGATGATGTCCTCGTTGTAGTCGTTACTTCTTCACATTCTTCAGGTCTTCGGAGTAATACTTGTACGTCTCAACATTCCTAGACTTTCTAGTCTAACCTAAACGAAGTTTACTCTAGTGTTTAATTAAGCGACTCTAGATGATTTTTGATACTAAAATATGAAAACCAAACTTGACATACCAACGCTTGGTGAGTTTAGCCGAGCTATGCTCTAACAAAAAATTTAGAGCACTTCTCGGTCAAACTCACAAGCATTGCTATCTCAAGCTTGTTGTCAAGTTTATTGCAAAAACTATAAGTCTTGATTTCTAGTCTACTTATAGCTAAGTCTCAGATTAGGATAGAAAGTGTAGTTGAGCATTAGACTTCAAGGCGTTCATCGATTGAAGACGAATAACTACTAAGGGGAGCTTGTGTAAATTCATCAACAAAAGGTATGTGGAGACTTGAACTCATCTATCACTCAAAAGTCTATCTACTTTATCTCATATTTGAGACAAAAGTCGTATAGCTATATAGACTTCGATTATACACATTTGATATTTTGAGCTGAGTTTAACTCGCTTACATATTTCTCGAAATGTGTGTTGGTAAGCTTTATCTTTAACCAAGTTCATCTTATATTCTTGATGAAAGTCAAAAGATGATCATGTGAAAATCGCCTTGTAACATCTTACATGATTTGTATGAGACAATCATTTGATGTAGACTCGGAATATTTCGTATTGATCATTCGATCACTTGAAAATTGATTTAAAGCTAATAGTTTGTGTGAGACAGCTATTGTCGTTTTCCGAGAATGTTACAATGATTGAAATGGGAGTTTAGAACACTTAACCATGATTGGATTATAAGCAAAGTATGCGTACTTGCATATGTGTTGATCCAAGACCGGAACTTAGTTTGCATACCCGTATGCGTACTGGTTGGTCAGGTAAAGTCCGGGAGCTAGAGTATGCGTACCTGTACGCATACTAGCGAAGTCAGTTGAAGTCCAGGTACTAGAGTATGCGTACCTGTACGCGTACTCGTTTTAACTGAAGTTTGAAAGTGTACGATAGTATGCGTACCCGTTTGCATACTGGCGAACACAGTCCAAGTACGGCTACTTAGGTATGCGTACCCATTTGCATACTTGAGTGGGTTATGTTCTAAAATCGATTTTTTCATGAACTAATACATTTATATAATAAGGAATGCAATCTTTTACAAACCGTGGCTATAATGTTCATGAATTGATTCGAGTGAATCAAAATCGATTTTGCTTCAATTGTGTCTTGTATACTTCTATGAGAATATAAACAATTGAACAACTCTAGAACTAGTTTCATTTGAGTCACTTGAACTAGTTATGGTTAAGAAGAATATGGTTGATATGAAAGTGTTCATATGGCTAACTTCGGTTAACTATTATTGAGCCAACAAGGTGTACACATTTAGGTACGGTTACCCATATCTAAATGAAGTCACTTTTCATTTGTGTGTAACAAGCTAAGTTCGATCTAACGGTTGAAAGATATTAGATTGAGTCTAATCAGGTTTTCATCTAACGGTGAATATTGAATGCTTTGTTACTAAGGTAACTTAGATTGCAAACACTGATTTGAACACTATATAAAAGAGAACTCTAGCAACTAGGAAACCTAATCCCCACACCTCCTGTGTGATACTAGTTGCGACTACAGTCGATTCTCCTTTAACCTTAGGTTTTT
Source organism: Papaver atlanticum (assembly GCA_023531105.1). Taxonomy (NCBI): domain Eukaryota; kingdom Viridiplantae; phylum Streptophyta; class Magnoliopsida; order Ranunculales; family Papaveraceae; genus Papaver; species Papaver atlanticum. The sequence continues at coordinate 3,778,487 of JAJJMB010005364.1, read as the reverse complement.
CACGAAACCCTGTAGGTTAACGACTTGAAGACTTCATTGGGATTGTGAAGCCAGACCCAACTATTTTCTCTGTAGTTGCGTGTTCTGATCTTGCTGTTTTCTATCATATTGAGTACTATCTTCTCTAAAATATGTTCGATATTTATTTTCTGATAGGCAAGATAAAAGTAGTCACAAACATCTTCGTCTTATCGTTTGTGATTCCATAATATCTTGTTTCGCTACCATACGATTAAGATTATTGTAAGGTGATTGATATTTATAGGTTGTTCTTCGGGAATATAAGTCTGGTATATCAATTGGTTCATGTTCACCTTGATTTATCAAAAGGCGGAACAAAACTCATAGGTTTATCTGTAGGAGACAGATTTATCTATTCAATAGACTTTTCTGTGTGAGACAGATTGATTTATCAAGTATTTGACTTTTGGTCATAGCAAATCTTAGTTGTGGGTGAGATCAGCTAAGGGAATCAAGTGCATAGAGTCCTGCTGGGATTCAGAGGCGTAAGGAATGCGACTGTACCTTGATCAGTGTGAGATTGGTTAGGGATCAACTACATTCCAGTCTGAAGTTAACTTGGAGTAGGCTAGTGACTGTAGCTTCTTAATAAAGTGTGGTGTTCAAATATGGACTAGGTCCCGGGGTTTTTCTGCATTTGCGGTTTCCTCGTTAACAAAATTTCTGGTATCTGTGTTATTTTTTTTCCGCATTATATTTTTATATAATTGAAATATCACAGGTTGTGTGTAGTTCAATCAATTAGATAATCCAACATTTGGTTGTTGATATAAATTGATTGACACTTGAACATTGGTCTTTGATACCGTTCAAGTTGTTCCTCATAATAATAAGACTCGCGGATTTCTATCTGTTTGATTTGCTGATTACATTGAGAAACAGAGATATAACTCTTGGATATACTTTTCTTAAGATTGAGTATGACTTTCTAGTTGATTCTCTTGAAAGTATATTGGAGTTAGTCCATACAGATTGCTAAGCGAAATATTGGGTGTCGTTGTTAGACCCCCGCTTTTTCAATTGGTATCAGAGCAGGCAAACACTATAAACCTTATAAGTTTGTGTTTGACTGATCCCTAAAGTCTGTCCTGTTTATACATGAAAATAGTCAATCCTTGAATGAGTAGCCCCTTAATTTATTAAGGGTTCCTTTTAGATAAGAGAGACTAGGGGACTAGGCCTAACCCACAAGGATGGGATAGTTCTAGTCCATCTAAGAGTATATTAAGTTGGTTGGGCTTTAGCCCAATAAGAAAGCCTTTATGGGTTTGATAATAACTTAAGGAAAGGGAATGGTAGTTTAGTATATCCATAAGATGGTCATTATAAAAGGAGAAAGAGGGCACACTTATGGCATCATCACTAATCTACCATTACCTCTCGTAAACCTCTCTACACCTTGGGAGTACTTTCTGTGATTAGGGATAGTTCCTCCTTCCCACGTTTTACCTCATCAACATTGCGACCACAGTGGGAGGTTCTTAGCCTCTTTTCCAGCATGATACTCCCAAGTGCGAGCCAGGAAGTACCAGCGGGCGGAGCATTCCCAAATCCGGACCATGTTTCTGTAGAAGACGTGCGTGGAGAAAGTGATGATGAGATATGTTTTCAAGCAGTGGTTACTACACCTATTGTGCAAGGAGCGGGAGCATCCCAGGGCGCAGGAGCGTCTCATAAGAAATGAGAGATACTCAAAGAAAAAGTTGCAGCTGAGACAAGCGAGCGAGAGATGTCTTAAATAAAAGAGGAGCTAGACGCGTCTATGAATAAGCAGCAAGAATTGCGCGGAGGTCTGAAAAACACAAGGGAGCAGAGCACGATAGCTTCCAGGACACCCAGTACGAAGAGCACCATTCAGGGTATGACAGAAGACACGATTGCAAAGTACTTAGAAACTAATTACCGAGTAACAAAACACGACGCCTATGAGTCGCTAGAACCACCATACTCTGCAGAAGTTGCCGATTACTTGTATTATGAAGATTACACATCACCAAAGTTTAAGACATATGGAGGAAAAGGAAATACGCGAGAGCATGTGAGTCGCTTTATATCAGCAATGAATGCATATGCCCAGGATGAAAGCCTTTGTATGAGAGAATTTCCGAAGTCACTTACGGATAACGCCTTCACCTTGTACGATAATCTGAAACCCAGAAGTATCAGCTCATGGCACGCCATGGTGCAACTCTTTTTGAAGAAATTTTACTCTGCACGAAGAAGGGTCACGGCAATAGATCTGGGAAGGTGTACCCAACGAGTAGGAGAGGAGATAGGCAAATACATTACCCGCTTCCGAGAGTTTACGTTAGAATACCACGAGGATATTCCAGATGAGCGCTTAGTGGAGATCTGTATCAGAGGGATGGATGCTGTTTTTCGACTAAATTTGACAAATTTCAAATTCCAAACTTTTGTTGAAGTTGAAGAAGCTGCAGCCCGGATATCAGATTGTGTGGACGATATGCACTCAGGAGTAGGCGCACATACATGGCAACAACACTCTGTTAACACCGCGTCTGCACCCGCTTTACATGATCAAGGGAATGAAAGCGGAAAAGGCGGAGTTGCTTTTGGTTCTTACCACGGACAATCTTGGAGAAGAGGAGGAAGAACGGATGGAGGAAGGCCCAATCTTCCACCATCTTTGCCGTGCAGTAAAGAACAGATAATAGGACTTTTGGAGCATTGGGTATCAAACAAGGCAGAGACTTTACCACCGATATCCGCAGAACCTACTGCAGCAGATAAGAATCACAAGCGTTACTGTCATTACCATAGGAGAGTTCATCATCCGACTACAGAGTGCTATTCTATTCAATACATTGTGTATAGGAAGCGATCCAGAGGCAAACTGGAGATAGGATAGCAAAGCATCAAGAACGACCCGCTTCCTCAACATCAAGTTATGATGATCTCACATGATCCGGGTGAGGGAGAAGCATGGAGACCTTGGGAGGAGGCGGAAGAAGAAGAAGCGTGCAAAGCTTCCAAGGAAACAATCTTTTCAGACTTGAATGGAGTTGCTAGTAAATTTTCTCAAACTGTTTTGGCTCAGCAGTTCTTCGACTCCCTAGGTTTTAGTGAACATCAAGTCCGAGAAGCATCCAAGGCTATAACCACAATTGCATCCGGAAAGGCGTACAATCCGATACCTAAAGAAGCCATTACCTTTACGGATGAGGATATTTGCTACCCGGGAGAACATCTTCGCCCCTTATACCTGACAGCTTTCATTAACAAACAACCTCTCAAGCGAGCTTTCATAGATGGTGGGGCTTCACTTAACCTGATTTCAGTACACACGTTGGAAACATTGGGAGTGTCACGAGCAACAATCAAGATGCGCGCGACGACCGTACGAGGATTTAGAGGACATACTCAGACAACGATAGGGATAGTACATTTGATAATGAAGATCGGACCTATTAGAGCACTCACCCCCTTTTACGTACTCGAGGATGATACTATATTCCATGTGCTGCTCGGACGAGGATGGCACTTGAATCACAAGGTAGTAGCATCAACATATCATCAGTTTGTCAAAACTAACATTAAAGGAAAGCAGTTCTGGATCCCGGCTACGAGCAATCCATTTGGACTAGAAGAGGCCTACATGGATTACACAGTCTTCTACAGCAACCTGTCTTGAGTCAGGAAGAGCAGCCGGAGCATCTAATGCCACTTCCAAAATGGGAGGAGTTCCAACCAGAGGAGCAGACGAAAGAAAAAACTAAGTCAGTGTTCAGCCCATCACGGATGGGACCTGCCCCGAGGAATAAAAGAGAAATATCGGAGACAAAGAATTTCCAGTTCAAACGCTTCTCGCGACCGGAAGGCGGACATGTCTACCGCTTATAACAATTAGCCAGGGAAGTCTCACAGAGCCAACACGATTGTGCTATGTCATCAGCAGATGAGGAAATGGCGGAGACAACCCCAATAATGGAAAACTCACATGAAGAAATAGAAGTCCCTATTTCGGAGGAATAAATGATAAAAAATTTGCCCAAGGAGAAAATAAAAGTCGATCCAACGCTTGACGGGTTATAAGAAATAAACCTTGGCTCGGAAGAAAATCCTCGTTCTGTGCGTATCAGTAAACATTTGGAAGAAAAGGAAAAGTTACGGATAATTAAGTTGCTCCGCGAATACCAAGACGTGTTTGCATTTACATATGATGAAATGCCTGGCTTGGATAGTGGTCTAATCGCACATAACCTCAATGTCTCGCCCGAGTACAAGCCTGTTAAACAGCAAAGCCGTAATTTTCCGGAGAAGATAGAGCTCGCCATTAAAGAAGAAGTGGAGAAGCTGTTGAAAGCTAAGTAAATTAAACAAATCCAACATCCTGTGTGGTTGGCTAATATCGTCCCGGTAGCAAAGAAGAATGGAAAGGTCCGATGCTATGTCGATTATCGAGATCTAAACCGCGCATGTCCTAAAGATGATTTTCTTGTACCAAATATAGACGTAATTGTGAATAACACGTGCGGATACGGTATGTTTTCTTTCATGGATGGGTCTAGCGGGTATAATCAAGTAAAGATGGTCGCGTAGGATGCCCATAAGACAGTTTTTTAGATGCCATATGGAAATTTGTATTACGTAGTGATGCCATTCGGATTGAAGAATGCAGGCACGACTTATCAGCGGGCGATGGTAGCTATCTTCCACGATATGATGCATCAAATAATGGAGGTATACATAGATGATGTCATGGTAAAATCGAGAGCACGAGAGGACCATTTGGATCACTTAAGGCGTGTTTTCAACAGATGTAGAAAGTGTCACTTAAAGATGAACCCCCTCAAATGCGCTTTCAGAGTCACCTCCGGAAAATTCCTAGGGTTCGTCGTTACTGATAAAGGGATACAGATTGATCCAGACAAGGTTGAATCGATAACCACTATGAGGTCGCCCGCAAATGTGAAAGAATTGCACACTTTTATAGGAAGAGTGTCTTATGTCCGGAGATTCATCCACGGATTGGCGCAATTACTATCCGCATTCTCACCCTTATTAAAGAAGAACAAACAATACGAATGGGGAGATGATCAAGAGCGAGCCTTCCAAAAGCTTAAGGAATGCTTAACCAGTGCACGAGTCTTACCACCACCTGTCAAAGGCGAGCCCCTCTATCTGTACACAACATTTACCAATGTGGTAATCAGAGCATTATTAGCCCAAGACCTTGGCAACGATCAATTGTGTCCGATCCATTATATCAGCATAGGTTTTAGAGACGCGGAATTCAGATATTCGAAAGCGGAATAGGCATGTTTAGCGCTCATATACGCCACACAAAAATTACGATCCTATTTGCTTGCTCATGAAACCATAATGGTGGCAACTGCTAATCCAATCGCCTACCTAGCCACAAAGCCAGTCCTATCCGGCAGAACAGCCCGATGGTTGTTGCAGCTATCCGGGTTTGAACTAAAGTATCAGCGGTCCAAAGGAGTACGTTGGCAGACATTTGCAGATTTATTGGCCGCATTTCCAGGTATGGATATGATGGAGATAAGCGAAGAGATACCTGGAGACATTGCGGAGGCTGAAGAAGAAAAGCGATGGGTAATGTTCTTTGATGGTTCATCATACGGCTCGCATGGAGGAGCTGGTATAGTTTTCGAAACACCCACGCAAGACTTGTTATCTTTTGCTTTCAAGTTAGATTTCGAATGCAGCAACAACGTAGCTGAATACGAAGCGTTAATTATGGGATTGCGCATGGCGGAGGAACTTAACTTAGGGGCGATAGACATAAAAGGAGGCTCAAAGCTGGTCACAAACTAGATATCATGATATTTTCAGGTAAAAGAGCCGTATTTGGCTCCTTACCGAGCCGAGGTAGAAGAGTTGATAGCCAAAAGGGGAAGTACCGTTATCGAGCACACATGCAGGACCACTAATCACCATGCTGATGCACTAGCAACCCTAGCATCAAAAATGCAACTGAACGAAGCGGATAAAGGAACAGTGGTAGTAAAGAAAAGAGCATTACCAAGCACATGGAAAGAAGATGCGGCATTCGAACAAAAGGATGACTAGAGAATAGCTTATATTGAGGATCTTACCAAGGAGGCGGATGACCAGCTTCTTCTTACTAAAGTACTAAAGCAGTTTGTCATAATAAGAGGAGCATTATATTTTTTAACACCCGGAGGAGCCTTATCACGTTGTGTAGGGAAGATAGAGGCACAAGAACTGTTGAACCGCGTCCATGAAGAAACTTGCGGGCAGACAAGGGGAATTCCATTATATCATTGCTTGCAAAGAATGGGAGTATACTGGCCAAACATGGCGGTTCAAAGCGGCGGTAATACAAGATAAATGTGAAGATTGTCAAGCGCCTCCACAGCAAACAGAGGTCTGCAGTGCATAAATAGAGGATTGGAGAAAGCCTTATAAAGATTTCATTCAGCATGAGCGTCTGCCACAAAACAGACAAAACGCACTCAGGGTTCATAGGAAAGCCAGACGTTTCTTTATGAGAGAAGGAATTCTCTACATAAAAAGTTACGGAGATAAGATATTGCGCTTCCTGTCGCAGGAAGAAGTGGAGGTAGTCATGGCTAAAACTCATAACGAGGAGCATCAAGGAATGAGGAAACTTTTCCTGCAATTGTATGAAGGAGGGTTTTACTGGCCTACGATGGAATTCGATACAGCCGAACATGTAAAAAAGTGTCAGCAATGCCAAAGCCATGGGACGCTAATCCGCGCCCCGCATACCTTGTTACACAACGTTGTCACTCCTTGGCCCTTTCATAGCTGGGTACTCGATATCATTTGGACTGATAAGTCCAACCTCATCCGGATGGCATAGATATATCATCACCGTCGACTGAGTATTCCTCCAAATGGGTAGAAGCCGTTCCACTCCGAGATTATTCAGGAGATACAATTGCAGCATTTATTAAAGAACATATCATATGTCAGTTTGGCGCGCTAATGGTCATCCGCTCCGATAATGGTACCTCTTTTGTTAACCAGACTGTTAAGGAATTGCTAGATCAGTACGACATTAAGTTCCATACTTCGACTGTCTATTACCCTCAGGGGAATGGACAGGCAGAAGCTACTAACAAAACATTGTTGAGGATATTAAGCCGCACAGTACATGATCACCATCGAAGCTGGCATGAGAAGCTACCTCTCGCACTCTGGGCATACCGCATCTCCAAGCAAAGTTTAACCGGAGCCTCCCCTTATTCTTTGGTATATGGAGAAGATGCAATACTACAAGCGGAGATCGATATTCCTTCTGCGCGTGTAGCCATGGCCAATCTCACTACCCCGGACGAGGTTAGCCGTTTTGCTCATCTTGATACTTTGGAGGAACGACGAGGTAAAGCCGAGCGTTTCACGGACAAGTATAGGCAAAGGACGGAAAGATACTATAACCAAAAGGTAAAAGAACGAATTTTACGCATAAATGACATAGTTATGAAGATCGCCCCACATGTTCAACGAAATGAGAAGGCAGGAAAGTTTGCCGCGAATTGGGAATGACCTTACATGATTAGTGAAGTAGCGGAGAGCGGATACTATTATCTCAAGCGGATGAATGGGTCACGAATCAATACCTCTATCAATGGTAAATGGCTTAAAACTTATTTCGCATAATAAAATGTACGCCGGACGGCTGATTATCGATAATACAATTATCTTTATTTAAAACTATGAGTCATGATATATCGCCCCGAGTATGGATAGGTTCTGTGCATGACCCAATGAAGTGCACAAATAGCCCCGAGTACGGCTAGGTTCTGTGCATGACCCAATGAAGTGCACCAATAGCCCCGAGTATGGATAGGTTATGTGCATGACCCAATGAAGTGCACCAATAGC